>WWET01002186.1:267014-278972 GCA_011038615.1 Limnodynastes dumerilii
GGGGTGGGCACTCGTCGAGAGGATTCGCCCTCCCTCCCTCCCATAAAGTTTGTTTTTGTGTTAACCTTTTTTCTTCACAGACGGAACATGGCGGAGCGGTAGCGGTTGAGGGGTCAGTAATAAGGTATGGCGCATGGAGAGGAGTCTGTGGGGAAAGGGAGGGGGAGGTGGAAATGGGGGGGGTCCCGATCTAATAGCAAACACAACCCGGTAAGTTGGGGGTGCCAAGCCTCAGCGGTAGGGCCCTCCAGGTTATCACATTGCGAGCGTTCATACGGGTCGAGTGTTTGCTGGAGGATCGGGCGGGGGGCGCCAGAGGTCAAGGTGAATGACTTCTTGTCTTGGTGAGTGTGACTGCTGAACCCCTCAACCGCTAGTGGGCCACCTAGTTCATTATGACTGAGCTTATCAGTCATTGGTTGCTTTCAGAATAATAAATAGGTTGATTCTGATTTAAATTTGGCCCAATTAAATAAACGTTATGTTCCCTTGTTAAACCCAAGCTATTGTGTCGGTCTCGTTATTTCATTAAGGTGTGCCTGACTGCCTGGTGTGTGATTGGGCACTATGCCGTTTGCCGTTTATATATTTCTCAGTCTGTGACTCCCTGTATCAGTGTGACAGGAGTGTGACATCACTACTCTGTACTTCTGGAGACCCTGCTCCTTCCACTATATATTTCTCAGTCTGTGACCCCTTGTATCAGTGTGACAGGAATGTGACATCACTACTCTGTACTGCTGGGGACCCTGCTTTTCCACTTTATAACTGTCTGTGACTTTGTGTATCAGTGTGGAAGGAGAATAATATCAATGCATTGTGCTTCTGGAAACCCTGCTCCTTTCACTATTTAGCATATGCCCTTTATACCGATTGCAGAGTTTCATGCAATACATTTAAGATTACTGATAATGATTATTAGTCTTTCCTCTATTATTACACAGCTATTGCTGGCTTTCTCAGATAGTCATTTGTGGTGGAAACCTCAGGGATCATAAGTTACATGTTTTTCCCACTACTCTCAACTCCCAGGCCACTTCCAAGTACAGTATTTAGAAAAAGATTAACTGTATCCCAGAAGCAGATTTGTGGACTATTTTCTTGCTTATATTGTGCAGTTGTGAGTCAAAAATTCTTAATAAAAACATACAGTAACATTTAAGGAGGAACTGTCATACAATTAAAGAAATTTTATTTTATATGATGTATTTTTCAGAGTGATTAACATTACTCAACCATCAGCCAGGGGAATCCTAGATGGCCATAGATACAGATTTTTCGATATATAGACAGCTAATTGTTGACTGTCTCTATTTTGAAAATGTAATTATTATTATCGGGACCCGTCGCAAGATCCAGCGCAGTACCCAACCAGACAGGTTAGTTTATTTAGGATTTAGGCTATGGGGAAGGGATGTAGTGTAGAAGGGGAGTCTTAGGCTGCAGGGAGGGGATGAATTGAAGAAGGGGCTAGTTAGCGCCAGAGACTATAAAAGGGCCCCAGCAATGGCATTCACCGGAGGGAGCCCGAAGAATACGGACCTGCTTGTTTGGCCAAGAAAGAAGAAGAGGAGGTGTCTGGCAACACTGGGGACTTCAGAACAGTGAGTATTTGATTTTTAACAGTGTAAAAAGGAAACATTTGTAACATTTTTTGAGCCATTGAGTGCTTTATAAAGGGGTTCTCTACGGCTGAGTGGTTTTTAAAGGGGGCATCTACGGCAATGTTTATGTACTTGGGGCATCTATGGTAGGGTTTATGTACTTGGGGCATCTACGGCAGTGTTTATTTACAGGGGGCATCTACGGCAGTGTTTATTTACAGGGGGCATCTATGGCAGTGTTTATTTACAGGGGGCATCTACGGATATGTGAACTATAATGGTGTTTACATTTTAACAGGGGCAGCTGCAGATAGAGTAGGATTAATGGGGGAACTGATGTTACATTATTTTGAACGGGAGTATCAAGTTGATGGTAAAACATAAGTGGAACATGTAATGTTTTTCTCCCAGAAAAGGAGCTCATTATGTCAGCGTCAGCATCGCATTAACCCTTGCCTTGCTGACACTTATAGTACTAAAAGGCACAGCATGGCCAGAAACACATGGCCATGCTGTGCCATTAAGTACTATCAGTGCCTGCATGATAAGGGTTAATATCATGCTGTGGTTGATCCATACCTACGCTCATGTGCATTTTTACGACGAGCCTTATACGTATGGGCCAGCTTCGTAACAATGCTCAATGGGACCATCTGTTGCAGCAACAGCTTGAAAATGGACGGTGTCTAATCATATATTTACAAATGTGTGCAACTAATAATTCTGCATTTTATATTACTGATAAAATGTCAGGTTACCTACTGCTTAATATGATACACAGACCCAGGCTCATACCACTATCCTATATCACATGCCATGTAACTGTTGTTGCCATGGTAGTACAGTGTCGTCAATCATTAACAGAAGCCTGAAGACAACACATAACTGATTTATCATGGGTTTGCTACTTTAAGTAAGCCTCTATACACAATACAATGACAGGTGCTGTGGTTTCGTTAACAGCTTGCGTTACATCAGGTGTTTCATGGTGTGTTTATCATGAGCGTGGAAGCTTTGCAAATGTAAAAGGAAATTAGGCTGAATTTGCACCTAATACTGTATGCAAAATCTGTTTCCTGGTCTTCATAGTAAAATGAGGTGCTGGGCAAATACTAATATTTGCATTTACATGTTTTTTTTTAGGAAAATCAGTGGAGACGTGATTTCCGACCTCTGTCATTTTTCTTCCCCTGACATTTACTGATTTTATAACTCAGCATAAGCATACAGGACTGGATAACATTGCGATTATTAGGCTGTATTTACTCCTAAAAAGCTTCTGTTTCTTAGATGCGTATATTTGGAAAATGACCAAATGCGTACGAAGTAGGTGATTTACGCAGTCTACGTACCAGTTAGGTAGTTTAGTTAGAAAGAAGCGGCGTTATGCCACCTCGGGAAGTGCTTAGATAGAAGTGGGAGGGGGGAGGCATTTAGATTAGCCAAGAAGGACAGGGAGGAGGCAATGTCCGTGCTTAGTGTCCTTCTTAAGAAGGAAACTACGCACGATAAGTTAAGGTAGCCCTATAGTACTCTTAGGTGTCAATATGGCCCCTTGTGTGCAAGGGAACCCGCAATGGGGTGTGACACCCAGCTGTGATGATCAGTATTCCAACAGATCACTTTGCCAACGGCTGTCAGTTTTTGCAAAATGCTCTTAGCAGACATGGCTCCCACAAAGACACGGTTGGCAAAGACTCCAATGGCAACAGTCAAGTTTTCTAATGCCTAAACCTAATCACCCCCTTCCCGCAACCTAACCCTAAATATCCTCGTCCTGAAGCCTAACCCTAACCAGCGTCATCACGCAGCCTAACCCTAACCCTCCCTTAAAGCTCACCATCCTCTTCCTGCTGCCTTACCTTATCCCTCCCCTAATCATCATTGTCCTGCAGCCTAACCTTAAGCCAACCCTCTCCAGAGCCTAACCCTAAACCTTCTTGTCCAGCAGCTTAACCCTAACCCTAACCAGAACGGGTACCCTGTCAAAATACGACAATTCAACATGTTACTCTTTCTGAAATTTAAAATTCCACCATGAAAAAGTAATTCTGCCAAAATTAAGCTGTATCATTGTCTAAAACAGGCCCTTCATAATGGCAACCGCAATAATAGGGCCGCTACATTTACACCACTTCATGTGATCACTCCACTCACCAACAGACTTCCAATACCTAAACCCTATCTTAAGTAAAACATGGCGGTGGTTACAAAGCCTGGATTTTTAAGCAGTGCACTGCCAAGCGAAAGAACATTTTTATATGGGGGAGGGGCAAGAGATGGTTTCTTTGGGGTGCCCCCCCAGTTTTATAAAGTAAACATTATCAATGATTTTTATTTTATTTAGCCCCCTGTAAAATAAAAATTTTATAGACTCTTGTAAAATAAAAAACAAAAAAAACCCCTCTCTGTCTTCTTAGCTTTTCCAAGGCACGTGCTAGTTGTCTACTCTCTGGTAAATACAATTTAGCAGGCCTGCCCTTGCAGTGACTGGGTTAGGTAGGAGGCACATTGCAAGTCATTATGACTGGAATGGTCATACAGACTCATCAGTAATCTGCCAGTTAGTGATACTTTGGAGACTTATAGGGGGTCACATTTGTGAAGGGGATGGGGAGGTTAAATTCCAGTTCCCAGTCTCTATGCACAGAAAAGGGCATTTGTGTTGGACTCTATAAGGGAATCCATATTGTGTAAGGCAACGTAGACTCTGGGAGATCTCTCCTGTCCATCGCTACTGCAATTCATATTGTTCCTGGGGGTGGGCGGGGCTTAATGATGAAAATCACGTCCCTAAATTCCACCCAATCCCTAGTAACACTAGGGATTGCTGTAATGATAGGCAAGAGGGATTACTGTAATTATAGGCAAGGGGTTGCAACATGACCCATTCCATTAGATACAAAAAATTCTGCTCCTCAGTTTCCAACTGTCAGTTACTATGGTAACATCTTTTGTTGAAGCATTAAATAGTTTTTCAAATATCAGTTAATTCATTTAAACCAGGTGAGTGACAGTTGGAAGCTCAGGAGTGGATTAAATTGTACCTAATGGAGTGGCTCATGTTGGAGGGTCTGATATTGTGTTTGCGGGAGATTGGCCCGCTCTCCTGGGATATCTCCTGACAGTCTCTCGACTATTCCGGGAAAGGCGACAACCCTGGTATAAAATTACTTCATGGATTAATCCATGTTTAAAAAACATCCACCTGGATTCAGTAATGTAATTTACAGCACACATTATTTTAACCATTTTTCATTTACAATCTTAGCTTAATCATTTTTTTAAAAAAACCTCCATTATGTGAGAATACCACTAAAATACTTATTTATCTGCCTCGCACACAGAGCTTTAAATAAATATTTTCATTTTTAGTTGTTTTTTTTTCTAAATTAAGCCTATAACCTTTCAGTACTGCACATATTGTTGTATGAGATAGTATATCAGTCAAGTACAATATATAGAAGGAAACAAACACAATTACAAGTATAATATACCAAGTACAGATAAAAGCAGAATTCCCTTTGAATACATAAAATTACACAATGTTGTAATTCAATCTATCAGAAACCAAATGACAATTCTGTCTATTAACAGCCACCTGTGCTAGTCATATCTACATTGTATACAAACATATATGTTTTATTTGTGGTGCAAATATTACTCCAATAATTTAAATAGTTAAATAGTTTAACAAACATGTCATCCTTTGCTTGACAAAGACAACTCCCAGAAGTATTAATCATATAAACACTGTATACCACCATTATATGCTAGATATAATAGTCTTAGCCAATACTAACTGGGGTTGAATGGAGGGCATTTGCATTCTTTTTCTTTAAATTAGGCTGCCAGACGGGTTTGGTGTTGAGTATACAGTATACCATTTGCCAGCCTTGGCAAATGGTATATCATTAATACTAATGATGGCTTCGTGGTCACAAATATTTGTGGTGATTAATGTCCTGATGGGTCTAATGACTTTTTGTGCTTGTGCTTCAATAAAGTTTTTGTTGAGAGAGTTCTTGGTTGCAGATGATGCTGTTACCATGACAATCAGTCGGTTTTGTTTTGAATTATTTATACTTCCCAATGTATCTGAATTGTAGACAGGTCAAAATGTCAACAGTTGAGAATTATGGACTGTGTTCACAAATAAGAGTGAGTTAGGTGTGGACAGATCCACACCTAATTCACCCGTCCTACCTCTAACCCGCCCCCCCGTTTTTAGGTACCTTTTGGCACTTAAGGGTGCCACAGGGCTACCTTAACTAACAATGTCTCTCCCCGTCTTCACCGGCTAATCTAAACCTCTCCCACTTCCAACTAAATCCTCCCTAAGGCAGCATTAGCACGCCTCTTTCTTACTCAACTCCCCCGTGCGTTTTTTAAAGACCCCACAGAGGCAATCTACATACTTAACTGGTAAGATGGTACTGCACATGCGTAGTAGGTACATTCTTAAAACTACACACCTAAGAAGCTGGAGCAAGTGTTTCTAGTGTGTGGTTTTGGACAATGCTGACTGATAATAAAGAAAGATGATGGAAAGAAAAAGCTAATATATATATATTGTAGTATAAAGGGATAAAATAGTTCAGGAAATATTTAATTACGATAGTTTTGAAGTGTTCTGAATCATTTCCTGTGACCATATACCTATATTTACACAACTGTCCCACAGCACAAAGGTTTTCCAGCTTAATCCAGGAAGTGAAAGGGAGTCATTGAACTTCGCTCGATAAACCATTTATATCACATAGTGAAAAGGTCAACCATAGGCGGATCTATAATGGGTGCAGGGTGTGCAGTGCACAAGGGCCCCTCAGAACAGGGGGCTCTGTGGCATGCACCCTGCACCCAGGATTGGCAGGAGAGCTAAAGATAACTTTTCCACATGAAAAGCCACGTACGGCATCACAGCAGAGCACCCACCTTTGGTGCAGCAGGTCACCGATTCAAATCCCAGCTCAGCCAGCTGGTCAACTTATCAAACCTATTCATTAGGCTGGCACGTTCAGTGCAGCAGCTCTCTGGTTCATATCCGATTTCAGCTAGTCAAACTTTTTCTGCAGGCCATGAATAGGTTCTGCCAACTACTTTGTATTCAGTAGCCATGTGACTATGGTTTATGGGACCTAAAGATACCTTTATACCATGAGAAGCCATGTATGGCATCACAGCAGAGCACCCACCTTTGGTGCAGCAGGTCATCGGTTCAAATCCTAGCTCAGCCAGTCAACTTATCAAACTGATTCACTAGGCTGGCACATTCAGTGAAGCAGCTCTCTGGTTCATAACTCAGCTAGTCACACATTTTCTGCAGGCCATGAACAGGTTCTGCCAACTACTTTGTATTGAGTAGCCATGTGACTATGGTTTATGGGACCTAAAGATACCTTTTCACCATGAGAAGCTGTGTATGGTATCACAGCAGAGCACCCACCTTTTGTGCAGATGGTCACCGGTTCAAATCACAGCTCAGCCACTCAACGTATCAAAGCTATTCGCTAGGCTGGCACACTCAGTGCAGCAGCTCTCTGGTTCATCACCCATTTCAGCTAGTCAAACTTTTTCTGAAGGCCATGAATAGGTTCTGCCAACTACTTTGTATTGAGTAGCCATGTGACTATGGTTTATGGGACCTAAAGATATCCATTCACCATGAGAAGCCACTTGTGGCATCACAGCAGAGAACCCACCTTTGGTGCAGCAGGTCACTGGTTCAAATCCCAGCTCAGTCAGCCAGTCAACTTATCAAACCTGTTCGCTAGGCTGGCACATTCAGTGCAGCAGCTCTCTTGTTCATAGCTCAGCTAGTCAAACTTTTTCTGCAGGCCATGAATAGGTTCTGCCAACTATAGTGTAAGAGTAGCCATGTGACTATGGTTTATGGACCATAAAGATTACTTTTCAACATGAAAAGCCATTTACGGCATCACAGCAGAGAACCTGCCTTTGGTGCAGCAGGTCACTGGTTCAAATCCCAACTCAGCCAGCCAGTTAACTTATCAAACCTGTTAACTAGGCTGGCACATTCAGTGCAGCAGCTTTCTGGTTCATATAACATTTCAACCAGTAAAACTTTTTCTGCAAGCCATGAATAGGTTCTGCCAACTTCTTTGTATGGAGTAGCCATGTGACTATGGTTTATAGGCCCTAAAGATACCTTTTCTCCATGAGAAGCCACATTTGGCATCACAGCAGCACACCCACCTTTGGTGCAGCAAGTCACCGGTTCAAACCCCAGCTCAGCCAGTCAACTTATCAAACCTGTTAACTAGGCTGGCACATTCACTGCAGCAGCTCTCTGGTTCATCACCCATTTCAGCTAGTAAATCTTTTTCTGCAGGCCATGAATAGGTTCTGCCAACTACTTTGTATTGAGTAGCCATGTGACTATGGTTTATGGGACCTAAAGATACCATTTCACCATGAGAAGCCATGTATGGCATCACAGCAGACCAGCCACCTTCAATGCAGCAGGTCACCGGTTCAAATCCCAGCTCAACCAGTCGACTTATCAAACCTATTCACTAGGCTGGCACATTCAGTGCAGCAGCTCTCTGGTTCTTAGCTCAGCTGGCCAAACTTTTCCTGCAGGCCATGAATAGGTTCTGCCAACTACTTTGTATTGAGTAGCCATGTGACTATAGTTTATGGGACCTAAAGATACCCTTTCAAAACTAAAAGCCACATATGGCATCACCACAGAGCACCCACCTTTGGTGCAGCAGGTCACTGGTTCAAATCCCAGTTCAGCCAACCAGACGACTTATCAAACCTATTCACTAGGCTGGCACATTCAGTGCAGCAGCTCTCTGGTTCATATCCCATTTCAACTAGTCTAACTTTTTCTGCAGGCCATGAATAGGTTCTGCCAACTACTTTGTATTGAGTAGCCATGTGACTATGGTTTATGGACCCTAAAGATTACTTGTCAACATGAAAAGCCACGTACAGCATCACAGCAGAGCACCTGCCTTTGGTGCAGCAGGTAACCGATTTAAATCCCAGCTCAGCCAGCCGGTCAACTTATTAAACCTATTCACTAGGCTGGCACATTCAGTGCAGCTGCTCTTTCTGCCAACTGCTTTGTATTGAGTAGCCATGTGACTATGGTTTATGGACCCCAAAGATTACTTGTCTACATGAAAAGCCATGTACAGCATCACAGCAGAGCACCTGCCTTTGGTGCAGCAGGTAACCGGTTTAAATCCCAGCTCAGCCAGCCGGTCAACTTATTAAACCTATTCACTAGGCTGGCACATTCAGTGCAGCTGCTCTCTCTGCCACCTGCTTTGTATTGAGTAACCATGTGACTATGGTTTATGGACCCTAAAGATTACATTTCAACATAAAAAGTGCTTTGTATTGAGTAGCCATGTGACTATGGTTTATGGACCCTAAAGATTACATTTCAACATAAGAAGCCATGTACAGCATCACAGCGGAGCACCTGCCTTTGGTACAGCAGGTCACCGGTTCAAATCCCAAACCAACCAGCCAGTTAACTTATTAAACCTATTCACTAGGCTGGCACATTCACTGCAGCAGCTCTCTGGTTCATAGCTCAGCTAGTCAAACTTTTTCTGCAGGCCATGAATAGGTTCTGCCAACTACTTAGTATTGAGTAGCCATGTGACTATAGTTTATGGGACCTAAAGATACCCTTGCAACATGAAAAGCCACATATGCCATCACCGTAGGGCACCCACCTTTGGTGCAGTGGGTCATCAGTTCAAATCCCAGCTCAGCCAGCCAGACAACTTATCAAACCTATTCACTAGGCTGGCACGTTCAGTGCGGCAGCTTTCTGGTTCATATCCCATTTCAACTAGTCAACCTTTTTCTGCAGGCCATGAATAGGTTCTGCCAACTACTTTGTATTGAGTAGCCATGCGACTATGGTTTATGGGACCTAAAGATACCTTTTCAACATGAAAACCACATATGGCATCACCACGGAGCACCCACCTTTGGTGCAGTAGATCACAAGTTCAAATCCCAGCAAAACCAGCCGGTCAACTCATCAAATCTATTCACTAGGCTGGTATGTTCAGTGCAGCAGCTTTCTGGTTCATATCCCATTTCAACTAGTCAAACTTTTTCTGCAGGCCATGAATAGGTTCTGCCAACTACTTTGTATTGAGTAGCCATGTGACTATGGTTTATAGGACCTAAAGATACCCTCTCAACACATGAAGCCACATATGGCATCAAAGCAGCGCACCCACTTTTGGTACAGCAAGTCACTGGTTCAAATCCCAGCTCAGCCAGCTGGTAAACCTATTTACTAGACTGGCAAATTCAGGGCAGCAGCTCTCTGGTTCATAGCTCAGCTAGTCACACTTTTTCTGCAGCCCATGAACAGGTTCTGCCAACTACTTTGTATTGAGTAGCCATGTGACTATGGTTTATGGGACCTAAAGATACATCTTCACCAAGAGAAACTGTGTATGGCATCACAGCAGAGCACCCACCTTTGGGGCAGCAGGTCACTGGTTCAAATCCCAGCTCCGCCAGTCTACTTATCAAACCTATTCACTAGGCTGGCACATTCAGTGCAGTAGCTCTCTGGTTCATCACTCATTTCAGCTCCTCAAACTTTTTCTGAAGGCCATGAATAGGTTCTGCCAACTACTTTGTATTGAGTAGCCATGTGACTATGGTTTATGGGACCTAAAGATACCTTTGCACCACGAGAAGCCATGTATGGCAACACAGCAGAGCACCCACCTTTGGTGCAACAAGTCACCAGTTCAAAACCCAGATCAGCCAGCCAGTCAACTTATCAAACCTATTCACTAGGCTGGCACATCCAGTGCAACAGCTCTCTGGTTCATATCCAATTTCAGCTAGTCAAGCTTTTTCTGCAGGCCATGAATAGGTTCTGCCAACTACTTTTTATTGAGTAGCCATGTGACTATGGTTTATAGTACCTAAAGACACCTTATCACTATGAGAAGCCACATATGGCATCACAGCAGAGCACCCACCTTTGGGGCAGTAGGTCACCGGTTCAAATCCCAGCTCAGCCAGCCAATCAACTTATCAAACCTATTCACTAGGCTGGCACATTCAGAGCAGCAGCTCTCTGGTTCATCACACATTTAAGCTAGTCAAACTTTTTCTGCAGGCCATGAATAGGTTCTGCCAACTACTTTGTATTGAGTAGCCATGTGACTATGGTTTATGGGACCTAAAGATATCTTTTCACTATGAGAAGCCGCATGTGGCATCACAGCAGCAAACCCACCTTTGGTGCAGCAGGTCACTGGCTCAAATCCCAGCTCAGCCAGTCGACTTATCAAACCTATTCGCTAGACTGGCACATTCAGTGCAGCAGCTCTCTTGTTCATAGCTCAGCTAGTCAAACTTTTTCTGCAGGCCATGAATAGGTTCTGCCAACTAATTTGTATTGAGTAGCCATGTGACTATGGTTTATGGACCCTAAAGATTACTTTTCAACATGCAAAGCCATGTATGGCATCACAGCAGAGCACCCACCTTTGGTGCAGCAGGTCACCAGTTCAAGTCCCAGCTCATCCAGACAGTTAACTTATCAAACCTATTCACTAGGCTGGCACACTCAGTGCAGCAGCTCTCTGGTTCGTATCCCATTTCAGCTAGTCAAACTTTTTTTGCAGACCATGAATAGGTTCTGCCAACTACTTTGTATTGAGTAGCCATGTTATTATGGTTCATGGGACCTAAAGATACCTCTTTACCATGAGAAGCCATGTATGGCATCACAGCAGAGCACCCACCCTTAGTGCAACAGGTTACAGGTTTAAATCCCAGCTCAGCCAGCCAGTCAACTTATCAAACCTATTCACAAGGCTGGCACATTCGGTGCAGCAGCTCTCTGGTTCATAGCTCAGCTAGTCACACATTTTCTGCAGGCCATGAACAGGTTCTGCCAACTACTTTGTATTGAGTAGCCATGTGACTATGGTTTATAGTACCTAAAGATACCTTCTTACTACGAGAAGCCACATATGGCATCACAGCAGAGCACCCACCTTTGGGGCAGTAGGTCACCAGTTCAAATCCCAGCTCAGCCAGTCAACTTGTCAAACCTATTCACTAGGCTGGCACATTCAGTGCAGCAGCTCTCTGGTTCATCACACATTTAAGCTAGTCAAACTTTTTCTACAGGCCATGAATAGGTTATGCCAACTACTTTGTATTGAGTAGAAATGTGACTATGGTTTATGGGACCTAAAGATACCTTTTCACTATGAGAAGCCATGTATGGAATCACAGCAGTGCCCCCACCTTTGGTGCAGCAGGTCACCAGTTCAAAACCCAGATCAGCCTTATCAAACCTATTCGCTAGACTGGCACACTC
>WWET01002187.1:37548-48040 GCA_011038615.1 Limnodynastes dumerilii
ATATATATATTTCATTTAGATATATTTAATTCTATTTAATTGTAATATTATTAGTATTTGCTTTTTTTACGTGTTTAGAATGCTGACCTCTTGATCCAAACTCAGGGCGTTAAACAGGTGTAGAATAATTAAACCTAATTGAACTGCTTTATAAATCCACTGCCCAGAGATTGACACCATATCGCTTTTCCCTCTGAAGAAGTCACTGCAAGGTGATGAAACGCATAAGGGTCATCCTGCTGACACCCACTGCCTAGAGATCATCATTCATTCTCTAGAATTTTTTTTTTTTTTTCTTTTTTTACGGAATATTGCACAGGACACTTTCCCCTGTCTTTCCAGCGGCTCAGTACAGCCCATCCACCCTGCACGGCCAGTTTCAACTCTCGGCAGCCACGTGCAGCTATTGTGCCGTCCTTCTGCTCCTGTGTTTACCTAGTCACGTGGACCGCTCTGTTGCTCCGTTGCCATCGGGAGCGCGGCCAGTGATTTGTTGTCTGGCTCAGTCCGGTGCACGTTGTTTACTCACCTCAGTGTCGTTATCAGCCGTCTGTTTGTTCTGGTGTATACCCAGCCACGTGGACCGCCCCGTTGCTCTGCTGCGATCAAGAACGCGGGCTGTGGCTTACAGTTCTGACACAGTTTGGTGCACGCCATCTACTCACCTCAGTGTTGCCATTCCCTTAGTGGGACCATCATCTCTGCTCTCCGCCAGCTTCAAGATTGTTTCATTGATACCTCCACCAAACAGCTGATATATTTCTATCCTACAGCAGCTCATGCTGACCATCCATTGTCACGTATACTTTTCTGGTTTATTATTTATGGAGATTCATCTGTGAGTATTTTCATTTCAATCAGCCAGATCATTACTCATCTCACTGTAAGTACTTTCATTTCGGAAATTTTGTATTATTCATCTCATCATTTGCAATACTACAAGAACTTTTTGATATCATTGGATTCATTTTGGACTTTTTTTGTTGTTTTTCATTCATCTTTTTGATTTATATCATCACCATCATTTTTTGTTTTCATCATTCCATTTTTTTATTTTACATATAAATATTTTTAGTATCTCTACCTGTGGCCAGGGTAGTGTTTTTTGCATGAGGGTGTCAATTCAGGATACATAATATATGTTTTATGCCATTTTATACGTTTGTGTATTTAATAAATTGATATTAGTGATTCATATCAAGAGGTCAGACTCATCTATAACTTGTTTTTAGTCTTCTGGATTCTTGAAAAACATTTAGCAAAAGCATTAATTATTAAGAATAAATGGGTCTTTATAATATGTAGAGGGGGAAAATACAAAGTAGACATTGGTTAGCTCTGAATCACCCTCTCTGGACTACAGAACCATATGCAAAGTGGGGTTAGAAGATTTGTCCAAGATGGGATACTGAGAAGGCCAGATTTACTTAGCTGCGGGTTTGGGAAAGTGGAGATGTTGAACATAGCAACTAATCAGATTTTAGTTGACATTCTCTAGTATGTAATAGGAAAGTGAGAGCTAAAATCTGATTGGTTGCTATGTGCAACATCTCCACTTTTCCAAACCCTCAGCTTAGTACATCTGGCCCTTACTGTTCCGACGGATGACTCTCAACACCACTGGGTCTAATGACGCCTGATTGACAGTGACAGCGGCTTGATAATTCTTCACTTGACTGTGATACCCGCTCAACACTTCCAGAATTGACTGTGGCATCTGATATACTCTTACGGACTCAACATGAATTGGACGGGTGAGTACTATTCTTCATTTAAGGATTAGGGTTAGACTTGAGTTAGGGTTAGGCTGTGGTCAGGGTTCACTAATTATTAGTGTTAGTGTAGGACTAAGGTCGATATAATAATACTACAGACCTTAGTGTTGTAAGGAGAAAAACCCTGTTGACTTGACTAATAACTAATGTTGAGAAGCCTATGAATGTCGATCATATGACTTTCTCACTTACATACCACACCCACTGATGACCTATAAGCTATTGTAGAAGGATTGTCCTCTGTAGATGGTGGTCCCAATTAAGTCAATAGAATGTATTTATCCCCTTCTGGCTTCTTTTCCTGTTATGCTTAAAAAGAAAGAATACTGAGAAGATACACATCGGAGGAGAAGACATTGAGCTCATCAAGATCTTTGGACTGGAAAGTATTATTAAATAATGTCTAATTTAGGAAGGGGACCCCCTAAAGGTTCAAAGCAAAGCTATAAGTTAACAAGATGACAGTGCAGCAATATAATAATAAAAAATAATAATTTTAAAACATGAGATAGCTGAAGACCAACACCAATGCAATCAATAATAACATTTATTACTATACAAATAAGAATAAAATATAGAATAATATTTGTTTAAACATATAAAGGATAAACAAACATAAGGTGCTGTAGTGAATTATATGGAGCGGACCTGCCACATGCATCAATAAAATCAATCATTTATAAGAAGGGAGACGCCAACTGTAGTCTGCAGTCAGAGCCTATGTTCCAATTAGTAGTATTAGGGCTTTATGGCAGAGACAAGACAGGTAAAGAAAGTTACCCAGCTTCATGGGATATCAATGTACCTGTTCACACAGTCCATAGGCTCGCTGTACTTAAAAGTCCAAAGTGCCGGGTGGCCAGCCCGGCACAATCTTCAACCTGGTTAAAGCTCCGAGTGCAGTAAAAGTTGTCTGTCTCAAAAACGATCAATGGTAAAATCACAGGTGAATCACCTCTCACTTTTAGGCAATGGAGTAGCTTAGAATCAATTCTGCACTTCACCACTGTAAGGATCATAGGGGCTGATTCAGAGTTGCACTTCAACCTTTTTTTAGGTGCAAGTGTAGACCTGAGCAATACCATGTTGAATTGCAAGGGGAGGCAGATTTAAATTGTAAAACCAGAATTAAAATTAGGAGGTGAAGTCTCTTAGCTCAATTTAGGAGGTGAAGTTTCTTAGCTCAATTCTATTTTATAGAATAAACATATAGCTGTGCAGTATTTTAGTTCTATGTGTAAAAGTAATGTATTTTCCCGGCATGCAATTTTTTTTAAATTAATTAACACCCCTTACTTTGAAAAATGGTTTAGCCGAGCTGTACACTTCCACCTAAAATAAGGTGGAAGTGCATCTCTGAAACAGCCCCGTAGTGTTCAAAGATAGTAACAGTTCATTAAAGGTAACCCCCTCCATTTCTACAATTGCACCTTAACAGACATCCAGCAACGCGTTTCGTGTCTCTGGGACACTTTCTCAAGATGACATAATCTGGTATTCATACCCCTCCTTTAAAGGGGATCATTAATTAATCAATCATACACCTGTTAAAAAATGGGGATTGAACAAAGCATATAAAATATATCAAATTGAACATAAGTTAAACATTACACCAGTGTTGACCTTAGAATAAACAAAAGCAATAAAAAGAAGTCAATTATAATAAAATGTAATGAACCAAAACATTTTTATAGATCACACAGACGGGACCCAAAACTCAATTAACCCTAACCATGCCTGCATAAAGGGAAACAAAAAGGAAGTTTAACATTTACAATAGAAGGAAAATAACAGATTTATTAGTTACACGTTTCTATCCCAAAGCAATATCCTGAAGATTGGAATAATGCTGGTAGTGGTTCTGAGTCTAAACAAGGATCTAATACCCTTCTGACTGAACACCAGGCCTAGCGCCCACTAAACAACACAGGGCATAGTGTCCAACTTAGCAACCAGGCCTAATGCCTAGACCTAACCAGGGCCTAACACCCTCTAACCAAGGGCCATATGCCCTTATCTAATACCCTTTACCAGTGAAATCACTATCTATAGGGCCTAATGCCATGTTCTACAGGGGCCTAGTGCCCCTCTACCTAATAGGGCTTGTGCCCTATGTCACAAAGGGTCTAATGCCCTCAGATGGGGCCAGATCCCTGGTGGTCCAGAGGGAGGGGGGGGGGGCTCTGTCCAAGCCTGGACTGGAGGACTAATAGCATTGGTGGCGGGGGGAAGAGGCCCTGGGCCTGTTGCACTTGGGGAGGAGTCCAAGGGGCCACAGTATGCTGCCACTGCTCGTGCTCGTAAGCAGTGAGGGGGCCTGTGTGCGGTGATGGCTCGCCACACTTTCCCCTACACAGATGGCCACCGTGAACCCTAATTAGCGCACTCAGGATCAATCAGGATTTATTAGCCACCAGCCGGGTGAGTTGCTGTCCCCTGCTGCACCTCTCACATGCATGCAGGGAGAATACTTTGCTTTTTCTTACTGCAAACAGATACTGACCAGCTTTACTTTTACAGTTTATTAAGACTTGTGCTATGAAAAATCATCTCTCAACTCTAACACTGCTTGCAACATGTCATGTTAAGATGCAATATTTTTTATATAAAGTAGTATTTTAGAAAATAAGAATTCACCTTTATTTGGCCGGGCCTGGATCTATTATTTATTGCACTGACCTGGAGTTTATTGACCTGGCCTGGAGTTTATCCTTGCAGAAAGCTTGAGAAATGTTTGTGTGTGCATAACTATCCTGTCAATAAAGCATTTATGGGTGGATGTCTGATCCTCAAGACCAGACTCAAATTCCTAGGGCTCCATTTACTAAAGTTGATTTTGGCAAAATCGACCATGATCGTGGGAGTTGTGTGTTGATTATGCAATCGCCACATTCACTAAAGGCAAAGTCGCGGGACTTTTGCTTTGAAAAAAATCACCATGGCGATTCTTTCAATGTCTCATATAGCAATCACCGAATTAACTAAGCGTCGCTTAGTAAATTCTCGGGTGAGTTGCTGTTAAAAAGCGCCATTTTAAAGCGCCTGCTGTGTGTGTGTTGCTTTCATAGAAAGCACCACACACTGTGCCAGCAAAACACATGTAAAAAATGTTTACATGTGTTTTGACACATAAAAATGTAAAGCACAGCATGCTAATAACCCTTAGCATGCAGGCGCTGAGAGTACTATAAGGCACAGTATGGCCATGTGTTTCCGGGCATGCTGTGCCTTCTAGTACTATAAGCGTCAGCGTCATTCTGCGCAATGACCAATATCTGTAAAAGTATAGTTAGTAGCCAAAATAAAATAAAAATATGTAAATGAATTAATGAAACATTAAAAACCTAGTTTATTGTTTAACTAGGTTGTCTAATGTTTCATTACTTTGTTTACATATTGTTTTTTTATTTTGGCTACTAATTATACTTTAACAGATATTGATAGATGTGCTGCATGACATTAACCCTTGTCATGCTGACGCTTATATTACTAGAAGGCACAGCATTCCCGGAAACAGATGGCCATGCTGTGCCTTATAGTACAAAGGGTTATAAGCATGCTGTGTTTTACATTTTTTTTTATAGCTAGTTTGTTTTAAAATAAAATTAGAAAAAAAAAAATGTTAAAAAGGGGCCAAGATCAGTGGTGACTTTACATGGAAAATTATCCATGAAAAAATCGCTGCCTATCGACGGCAATTATAAATCAACAGCCAGAAATGCTGCTTAGTGAATACAGCGTTTGAAAAAAAAAAATGCTGGAAAATCGTGTTGATGGCTGGCGATTTATAATTGTGCACAAAAAATTACTTTTGTAAATGAGGCCCCTTTTAGGTCCACAATACGCAAATCTAAAAAAAAGACTTTTTGGGTGAAGGAAGGGCTGGTGTGGCTTTAAATAATGTGAAATTATAGAGTTTGGTTATTTCTTGAGATCTCTGAAAAGGAGAGAAATGTGCCATATTCTTGCTTGTCCCAGCACAGTAAGTATCTTTGCGAAAGTTTTCTTTCTGATTTTCACACTTATATTTTCAAGAAACTGTTTGCACTTTGTATGTCATTTTGCTTTCACTTTTGGATATCAGTTTTATAATCTTATATTATACATGTACATATTAAAGTTCATGTCTCTGTGTTCTTACGAATTCATGTGTCAGATCAACTTTGTTATTAAACGCTACTTAATGGTAACAGAAGATATCATTTTGTGTTTATGATAATTCTGATAAGTTAGACTGTGTTGGATTTGCTTAAAGGAAAACCGAAGACCTCCAGCGACAGTAGCATGCTGTCCGTAACTGTTTTGGTGGTTGATGTGGTTGATGTTGAATCATATTTGAGGTGAACAGGTTGAATTAGTCACTGTAGAAAAGACTATGGATTCAGACCAATGAGAGGTGTTGTTTTGTAGTTCAGTGTGGCTGCTACAGAGCCCATAAGAGAGGGGGTGCTGTGGCTCCCCCTGCACTGTAAGCAACATATCAGAGGATGACAGCTTAAAACAGTACTCAGCTCTCCATTTAGGAGTGCTGAGTACTGTTTTATCCTGTCAGGCTCTGACAGTGGTCCTGTCCAGCTCTGCCCCAGTCCCATCTAGCTCCATCTAGTCCCACTTATCCATACTCTGGTGGGTCCTGCCTCCTTGCTACAGTCATACTTATGCAGAAAAGAAAGGGACATTAAGATATGGTTATGAAGAGCATCTGCACTAATTGACTGTCCCTTTCACAAATTGTTTATTATATACCCCTCAATACTTGTAAGATATTTATGTTGCTATTTGAAGCATTCTCTGCGATTGTTTCATGTTAACATGACAGATTATTTAAAAAAATTATGAAAACTGGAGAAAATACGATATTGGTTATTAAAAAAAAAAATTGAATTCTAAATGATAAAATTTAGTTGTTTTCAGTGACATTCATTTATATACAGCTCTTTGTGGATCATTTTATATAAATATTTACAATAACTGGTTTCACTCAATAGTGCCACAGAATAGTCAACAAACAGATGATAACCAATTTATGTTTAAACAATTGTGAAGGCTTGGTACCCTCTACTGGATGACTGTGGTACTGCAATGCAGATTTTCAGTTTGGAAATCCAGTTGCACACTAGTCAATAAACCCTGCAGCTGAAGCAATGTGATATACTGCATAGTGCACACACATTACATGATAATTATATTTCATAGGATCCACCCAGAAGGGGTCAGCTTATTTTTTTTTTTAATCGTCCCGATTATTGTAAAGTATGTAGCCTGTTTCAGATAGGTAGCTTTAAACCAAAATCAAAAATTATGTAGAAGATGAGAACAAATCAATAACCAAGTTCATAGCCAGATTAAGAGTTAAAATAGTGATCCGACTTCCGCATACTGATTGCACATGGCAGATGTTGAACAATGGGTCTCCAAACGTTTGGAACTCAGTTCTTAACTCCTTACCTCCATTGTCCATAAAGTAAGGGAAGGGACTATGCTAATTTTACAGTATTGGCTGGATTTATATGTTCCATGTGGTTAAGTGGTCGCACAGACCGCTGATCCGCACAGGACACTTAAGATAGGGATATGGCATTGTCTTAAGTCTGCATGAGGGACGGGGGGCTGTGACAGAGGAATTCACTCCCCTAATCCGTGCTGAGGTCTGAATCCGGCCTCGGAGAACAAGTTATTGGCTTTCTTTGTGTTTAGAATAATTTATCCTTGGAAACACATAACAACATTTGTGCAGAACCAATAAACAATTACAGGACCATTTCCAACTTCCCTGCTGTGTAACATCCATAGTATTTATCAGTGACCTCTATGTGAGTCACGCAGTGTGACTGTGCTGTGTGCCCGACTCCTTATAATTATCTGTTTCCTCCTAGCCTCACTTGTCTTTTCAGAACATATAATAGATTAAGGCAAATGGGGTAGATCCTCGGGTCCCTCCGACAGTGAAATTACATACAGCACGTACGTAATTTTACTGCATGCGCACAACCTTATTATGCCATCGTATGGGTCGGTGTTCGTAATGTTTGTTACGTATGCCGCGGCTTACGGGAGAAAGGGCTGTCCCCTCCTTTACGATCATCGCATCTCCGCTGCAGTGATCGTAAAACTTAAGGGCATGCACTCCCAACTACGATGCCGGCCATCATGACATCGGGCAGCTGTAAGGCACCCATAGGTCTGGATTCAGCCCAATGTTAGTAAAGCTATTAAAGTAAATAAATCTGATTATATAAAAAAGTATTTTCATTCTGATACATTCATCACACAGATATTGAACGCTAGCCATGGGACAGACCCTAACGTGCCCTTTACACAGCTACTAAATAAAATATGACACCAGTCCATCAGAGGTTGAACTAACCAGGTGCAAAAATGATGCTTTGGCCCTGATGATTTCCCAGTTAACCCGGTGGGGAGCTTCGGTGGTGCGGTGATGATGGCTATAGGCCCTTATACAAGCATGCCACTTCACCTGTTGCACCAATGGTAATTCTACCCCTGCAGTCCACCCTGGAGAAGGTGTTGGCCTACCTGAACAACAGGATCTCCAATTAGCTAGTTGTTTCTGATTGGACAGGAGCCCCAGACATTCAGTCATGTGCCACTTAGTCTGTCTAATCCCTTTTATCAGTATAGGCTGAACACAGCTCTACAAGGAGGGTTTTGAGGGGCTAATCCGGGACACTGACCATGCTCGAAAAGATTAATATGGGAATACTGAGGTTATTTTCCATCTGGGGTGGGGAGGTTACACTTGTACTGGGCCCCGCAATTCCTGATGACAGTCCTGTATGCAGTTGAACATAAGCACATGGTAAATGTCTACTTTTGGGCATATTTGCCTCGGGCAGCCTCAGCTCGGTATCTGTCCTGACCACATATAGTATATACACACCAGACTTCACACATTCCTTCCTGTATATGAAGAATAACTGAAGCTCTGTGCTGTGAGATAATACTGTCAGGGACGGTGGGTGAGGAGGGAGCAGAGCGTCTTAATAAGAAACGGGCAGCTGTGTTAGTGGAAACTGCGGCCTCATGTATAAAAAATATTTACGTTATACTGGGAAAGAGAAATGACTGTGGATGCTTCATAGCTGACAAATCCCCCACCCAGCAAGACTCAATCTGTGTTCTCTAACGATGCAAGAAAGGAAATACTAAGACTAAAATGTGTTTCCAAGCGTAAATCCAACATAAAAGTCAGATTATTTTCCAACTTCCATTCTTTCCTATCATATCGTGCCTACTTCTATGTACTCTGCATGCTCACGTGTCTGTGCTGGCCGATTAAAATGCACTTGAAGGTGAGCGTTCCCTCTTAGTCAATGTACAGTCAGTGAAGTGTGAAGTTCTGAGCGCTGACAGTTAACTTGTCAGCACTAAAGTCTTCTGGAGGAGAGAGCATGGACAGAACGGAGGAGACATCAGGGAGAAAGTGGAGGAGAGATCATGGACAGAGCAGAGGAAAAAGCAAGGAGAGAGCATGGACAGAGTGGAGGAGAGAGCATGGACAGAACGGAGGAGACATCAGGGAGAGAATGGAGGAGAGAGCAAGGACAGAGGAAAGAGCTAGGAGGGAGAGCAGAGGAGAGGAGAGAGCATGGACAGAGGGGAGGAGAGAGCATGGACAGAGTGGAAGGAGAGCAGAGGAGAGAGCCTGGACAGAGCGGAGGAGAGAGCATGGACAGAGTGGAAGGAGAGAAGAGGAGAGAGCATGGACAGAGCGGAGGAGAGAGCATGGACAGAGCGGAGGGGAGAGCATGAACAGAGCTGATGAGAGAGCAGGAAGAGAGTGGAGGAGTGAGTATGGACAGAGTAGAGAGTGGAAGAAAGAGCTAGGAGGGAGAGCAGAGGAGAGAGCATGTAGAGAGTGGAGGAGGGAGCATAAACAAAGCCAGGGGCGGATTGGGAAATTAAAGTGGCCCTGGAAAAAAATCTTAAAGTGGCCTCAGGGGCGGGACCAAATCAACTGTAGGCGGGGCCAACACAAAGTGGGTGGGATTACCAATTATTGATACCCTCAAAAAATATAGTGACGTATCGACTCACCGTTTTGCAGTCATCTGTCCTGGGATGACTTGCTAGTAGTTCTTGACGTGTTGAAAGCAGTTTGGGAAATGTTGATTGAAAATCTTCTCCTCTTTATTGAAGATGCTGCTCCTCTTGATATTAGATGCTGTTCGGCCTCTACTGGCTCTTGACATGACGTCCTCCTGCTTCCTGTTCTGGGGTGCCGCTGCTAATGACCATTCATTCACTAGAGGTCCCCCCTTTTATAGTGTATTAGACATCATAGACACTAGAGGCTGCATCTCTTGCTCCTTCGCCGCCGAATGCCAAAAATCCACGAAATCCGGCGCAGGATTTGGAAATTTGGCCTTGGTGACTTCCGAGGCGCGCACGGAGATCTGATCTCCGACAGAAGTCTCTTTGTGATTGCCGCACAAATCTATCACACAATGAGGTTGGGCAGAGCACCACCACAGTATAGCAGTGCCCCTATACAGTACACAGCCCCATACAGTACGCAGCCCCTTATCACACAGCACCGCAAACAAACCCCTAGTAACCTCATTGTATGTCTCCAGCCCCTTAGTACCCCCCATTATATGTCTCCAGCAACCCAGTATCACCCATCATGTCTCCAGACCCCCAGAATCCCCCATCATGTCTCCTGTCATCCCAGTATTCCCATCATGTGTCCAGCT
>WWET01002187.1:89539-100775 GCA_011038615.1 Limnodynastes dumerilii
CAGCCGATATGCGCATGCGCCGGGCAGATGTTGCCTGGCGTTGCTACGGAAACGCCCGATCGTGGATTGGGCGTCCGTAGCCGCGCCGTAGGGACGCTGGAAGGGACGTCCATACGCCCGCACAGGGGGAGTGTCGGGGTAAGTGAACGCCGATACGCTGTGCTTTAGTAAGCGCAGCGCATCGGCGTAGTTCAGGATCAGGCCCAAAGTGTCTAAGAAATTAGACCCGAGACTTATGCAGGGTTATTCCGAAGTCCAAGCTGGCAATCAGTGTGAAAGGCAAAACCTGGGTTGCACCCCTGGCAAAGTAAGGGACTGTCCCCCCATTACTCATATCATGTGCCTCCAGCACCTCCCTCCCAGTACTAACATCATGTGCCTCCAGCCTGCGGCTAGAATTGAAGTCCTGCGGTGGCCCAGACTTGTGAGGGACATGAAGTCCCGCGGTCACAGAGAAGCCTGTGACCGTGGGTATCCTAGCAACCAGCCAGCCCTCATTTTAAAAGCATCCAGCCGCAGTCTGACTCCAGACCAGTGCTGCATTAGGCGACACTAACTCTTAGCCACAGGTGGCATCGCCACCCCAATTTGGCTGGTGCCCCTGGCAAGTGCCATCTTGGCCAAGGGGTAGACACGCCTCTGGTCACGGCAATAACCCAGGTTATTGCTGGGGCGGCGATGTGAAAGTCGTATAGGCAGTGGTCGAAGTGGAAATTTAGAAATGGCGGTATGGACATACAGAAGCGGCTGTATGAAAATATAGAGATTAGTGAATGGAGATTTATAGCTTTTCAATGAAACCAGTGGGAGAAGTGACGTTATGGTATACCCCACGTATACCCCCTCAGTTCAAGCCCTGAGCAGAAGTATATATTTAGTAAGTTAGAAAGTAATTTGCCCACCTTATTTCCAGAACCCATGAAGACGTGATTTCATAGAAGGAAACTGTTTGTCAGTAAGCTGTGTTATATGCGTATCACACACTAATTTCTTTAGTAAATAAATGTCTTTATTACGTGGAGAGGTATTCTGACTATACACCTTAGCCTGAGGACTACTATGGGACAGCCCCTTATTACATATGGTGACATAGGACGCAATATGCCCTCTGTCACTATCCCCTCAGTCTGCCAATATAATTGAGGATTATCAGCATGTATTTCATTATTGTGTTTGAAGTCAAACCATGCTGCTCTCATTGAGTCAGGAAATCTATAGGATGTTGCCAGGTGTGTTGGAAGCCGCCATTGTCTATGCCTGTCTTTAGAAGCTATATCTTTCAATTAAAACCATATCAAAGAGATTGCAACACGTTCTCCCCAGCATCTGTGCTATTAGGCAACCTAGCAAGAGAGGGTAATAGAAAATTGATTTGGAGCATAGTGCCATGTGCTGCACAGAGACAAGTATAGTTTCTTGCAGATTCTCTACACATCTGTAAGAAAAAGTTGTTGCAGTGTGTATGAAATACCTACTATTGGGAGGGGGAGAATTTTCTTAAAGGGCCTGATTTATCATATAAAACTGAGGAAATTATATTACCGAAATTCGGAAAAAAAATTATTACATAAAATTAAGTTGCCCCCTCCTTCTGTGTCCAATCAGCCATATTGCCCCCTCTTTGTGTCCATCCAGCCTTATTGCCCCCCTCCTTCTGTGTCCATTCAGCCTTATTGTCCCCTCTTTGTGTCCATCCAGCCTTATTGCCCCCTCCTTCTGTGTCCATTCAGCTTTACTGCCCCCTCTATTTGTGTCCAGCCAGTCTTATTGTCTCCTCTTTTAGTGTCCAGCCATTCTTACTGCCCCTCTCCATGTCCCTTCACATCCCCAGAAGCACACTTACTAGTACCTTTGCTCTCCCTCCGGCTCTCTTCTCCGCGGCACGCTCTGCAGAAGACGCTGGTGTGACAGCGTCTTAGGTAGCGCAAGCGTCATTCAATAGAGCCGCGGCTAGGAAACAGCTCAGCACAGCACAGCACAGCCGGCTCATTTACTCTGCAATATGGCGCGGAGGAGAGAGCCAAGGTACTGGTAAGTGTGCTGCTGGGGATATGAAGGGATCCACCGGAGATTTCCCCAGCTCCCTGGCAGGCTACATCCCCTGTATAAGACGCACCCAGGTTTTAGACCCCAAATTTTTTGAAAAAAGGTGCGTCTTATACATGGTGAAATACGGTAAAATCACCTCCAAGAATTATATTGGAGTCCTTGTAGGGTAATAACTTATTAGATGTAGGAAAAAAATGTTGTCACATTTATTGGGTGCATAAATATTGCAAAGAACTAGAGCAGAACAACACTGTTAAGTTTACCCTCTGGGTCCAAACCACTGAAATGAACACAGTGGGATATATTTTTCTTAATTATAACTGTACGGTTATAAGATGAATGTGTCACAACCTTGTATTCAGTCAGTGCTAATTTCTCATGCTCGTCTGTTAGATATATTACATCTGCCTTCGGCTTTCTTACATATGTAAAGATATTTATTTAATTTGGAGGTGGGGGGAGGCAGTTAAATCGTACAGTATGGGCGTGTTTAGGCGCGTAAGTACGTGCAGCCATTACGGCCGACACGAGTTACGCTTTGAAAAGTTAAGGTAGGGTTTGGAAAGCGTAACACGGCAAAAGTACGTACGACCGAGGGGGAGTGCCTAGGAGAGTGCTGTGGAAACAGAAAATATTAAAGCATATTTGCGAATATTCGCATATTAATCGCTATATAGTTAGAGACAAAGAACCGCAAAAGTGCGGGAATTCGGGAATGCGTACGCACGTGCGCGTGCATTCCCATGCTCGTACACACTTTCGCGGGCTTTGTTAAATTCGATTTTAAAGTAATAAGACATACATTTACACGCAAATAAACACACAGGGTTTGTTAATATAAAATGTACTAAAATGTTCCCATTTATTAAAACAGTGCTTTATCTCTACAGACGGAGGAAACAGGAGAAAATCGCCAAACAGCTTCTGAATGGACTTTATATGTATTATTTATATTCATAGGGTAGCTTAAATCATAACCCATAATGTTAGCTAGACGCTAATAAGACCGCATGTTTGCGGCAGTAGTTATGCGCTATGCTAGATTAGAGTGTAAAATGTGTATGAATGAAGGATATGCAGATGACCCTCCAGGAGGAGAACAATGGAAGACCCCAGGACCAATGATGACCTAGGAACCACCAAGAGGATTGAGATCCCTCCAATCAAGCAGAAGATCGGCTACCCCTTTGATGTATGGACATAAAAGGACTTTGTTTTGGGACACTCACTCTCATCTTTCCTGAGAAGACGTCTGGACTGATCGTCTTTGCCTTCCTGGTCGGCTGCGCTGCGTGAATACTGTGTTGTTGTACCTTGCTGTTAACCTGATTCTGTTGAGTAAACTCTGTTGCGTAAGTTTGAACTAACATTCGCTTTTGTGCTATTTTTCGCAGTTTTAGCGGGTAATTACGTACTGATCTACGGGGGTACTTTTTGGGGTACACGGATTCCACAGTGCATAGTAATTACGATAGCGTAAATACGCTATCTTAAAGGGAAACTTAAAGGGAACATAGGTCTGGCCCCTTATCTATGCAAACTTTGCCAGGTGTCCATATTGGAAATGTTAATTGCAAATAGGAGCTAATGATTGTTTTCCTTGAGCTATTTAAGATCGCTTGATAATATGTGTTTGCCAATACTCCCAGTCACATATGAACTCCTCTCACTCTCTCTACGCTGTTTGACTATTAATTAGGAAATGATTGTTTGACTACAAGGTAAACACACAGTAGGCACTAGATGTTTAATACTTTAGCAAACTGAATGAACCATGTTCATTTTATTTATTTTTTATAGAAAAAGGATGTGACCAGTTATTCCAGGCATGATTTCATAAATGTCAGGAAGATAACTGCACTTAAAAAATTTATTTGCGTAGGACTAGCATTTTTATCTTGATTAAATGACAAAAACAAAATGCTTTCACTTCCTGGTAACTGCACCTTACCCCTGCATGACGAAGCGTATTTAACATGTTCCTGACCACACGAATCACAGTTCACAACGAAAAAGCGATGTCATTTTGAACTGTTTGTGTAGCTTTCTAAATGTCACTATAATTTTTTTATTTTTTTATTTTTTGGAACAGTCTCGTCTATCTTCGTGTTTTTATTTTAAGCAGCCTTCACGTCTCTACCAAAACATATAGGAAAATACCACAATTGTGTGTGACCTTCCAAAAAGACTATGGCAATCTCCGGGATGCTCAGCAGGTGGGCGTAAGACAACAGGACAACTTAAATGTGATACCAGACTCCAGTCACCATTGCAAGAGGTGTGGTTCGCCGCTTTGAACGGCTGATTTGCGACAAACCACACATGACAGTAAAGCGGGAATGGCAGTGTAATCGCAAGATGTTTCCAGGGAGAAAGTGTTGTGACATTGGGCCTGATCCATAACTACAGCCGCCAGGGGAATGACATCCTGCTCGGCCGTAAATTCCCCTATTTTGAAGGTTGTGCACATGCGCACAAGCTTCATAAGATGGCGTAAGGGCTGGCGGCCGTAACGGCCGACGGCTGTTACAAAAAGGGGGCTTTCCCCACCCTTTACAAAGCCGTATCTGCCGTAAATGATAGGCATGCAAATTAGGGTACATGGCGGAGGAAGGCCTGTTAGGATGACCTATGCCGCCGTAAGCTAATCAAAAACGTTAGGTTAGGAATCCATAAGTGTCCAGATTTCCGCCCGTGCACTCCCCGCTCCGATGGCGGATGTCCAGACCTTGGGCGGCCGTAAGGTGCTCATAGGCCTGGATCCGGCCCATTGTCCAGAGGATCTCCGAAGAATTCCAAGGTGACAGGTACCTTAACCATCCCCTAACCCTCCTTGTCCTGTAGCCTTACCCTAACCTTCCCCTTCTAGAAGCCTTACCTTAACCCTTCCTGTCCCACAGCCTTATCCTATCCTTCTTCTTCTAGAAGCATAACCTTAACCCTTCCTGTCCCACAGCCTAACCCAAACCTTCCCCTTCCAGCAGCCTAGCCCTCCATGTCCCACAGCCTAACCCTAACCTACCCCCCTATTGGATTTCTGTTTTCATACTATATCTGCCCTTGATACAACTGTTGGCTGCATCAGTGTCGGAACTCAGCCAGTCAAAATGGCAACTGCATCCCCTTTGCCAGATGGTACATTTGGAATCATCACTCCGCAGTTGTTGAAGCATAACAGCACAAACTGTGCTACGGAGTTGCAGTGGGGTTTCTTTTTCTTTAATTAACAGCAGTTCAGTTAACAGCAAGTTAATAACATTTCCTACTATACTTAAACTATACGGTATGGGGTAATGTTCTAAAATCCCATGAACATTTTTATGCTGTCTGTGTAGAACAGAGGTCTCTAGAATGCTCTCTGTATTGGGTGGCGGGATGCTACTTGCATTCTATAGAGGTCACTATGACTCTCTTTATGGCACTGTGAAATACCAGTAGCAGATGTGCATTTCATTGTTACAATTTTACAAAACACTTCTGCACTTGATTGGCTGCCCACAACCCCATCAAATGATAGATTTGCTCTGATCTGATCTTATTAAGGATCTTCATTCTGTGCAATCCTGCTCCTTTTTTTGTTAGCCCTTTTTAACCCTTCCTTAGCCCATTTTTGTTAGCCCTGTCTATAGTTGGTCCGTGGCCTCTTGCAGATTTTTTTCCAAGGCCACTTTAAGTTCCCAATCAACTCCTGCCACACACACACACTGACCTAAGGCTCAAAGCTGAACATGTGTTAAGATTGCTGTAAAGCAGAATTTAAGTGTAAAGCAAGGGTACAGGCACCAGTGTATTTTGACCATTGTAAAAATGGATTTATTTATGACAAGGGGTAGAGAGGCATTATTAGGGCATAGTTGCCGACTCTTCCGGAATGTTCGGAAGACTTATGAAATTAGGGCAAATCTCCCGAAAGGGACTTGAGGCTCGTGGTTTCAATGAAACCACAGCCTCGTCCTGCCCCCTGTCTGGCAACACTAGTGTATATCGCGTATATTGCGTCGTCAAGCCCCACCCCCATCCCTATGAAACCCCGAAAGGGGTAATTGATAATGAAGGGGTGGGGCTTAATGACACGAGTTGCATAAATTGTGCAGTTAAGCCCTGCCCCTTGCCTGCATCTATGGCTTAAGGAAAATTCCAGTCAGCAAATTATTTTTAGAAAAGCTAAAAGCTGGAATATTTAATACTTTCAATAGATTTTTTACAGACATATCCAACACTTTTAACAACATTTGTGGCCTGTTCCCCTTGCATTTTAACTGACAAATGCATTTCTAAGCCCCGCCCCTTGCCTGCATCTATGGCTTAAGGAAGATTCCAGTCAGCAAATTATTTTTAGAAAAGCTAAAAGCTGGAATATTTAATACTTTCAATAGATTTTTTACAGAAATATCCAACACTTAACAACATTTGTGCTGCCTGTTCCTTGACCATTAACTGACAAATGCATTTCCAAATCAATATAAGAAAAGACTCCATGTTCCTTCACATTTATGAATAATTAAAGCCATGTATGTGGGTAAACCAAATTGCGTCTTTGGAAATCTGAAATATTGGCGGGAACAGAGTAGATGGGGGGAGGGGGCTCTGCTTCATATAAGTATTGAGGATGGCGATTGTACAAACTCAGCATTAATTAAATATAAATAAGTTATTTGGCATTTGTATAATCACAAGGGTTGCCGAAACCAAAATGATATAAATGTAATTATTCAATTCAGTCATCCATCCGGACAGAAGTAAATTTGATTGCTTGCTGAGCTGCCGTAATGGGAAAATGACGCAATGAAATGACAGAAGCGTTTTAAATGGAAGAGTTACCATGAGACACAAATCAAATTCTATCAAATCACTCTGTTTTATTATTCATATCTGTACGGGCAAAAACATCAGTACCAGAGCTGGATTTAAACCTCATGGGGCCCTAGGCAAGATGCCTGGGGCTCGCCAGGCCCTAGGCGAGTGCATAGGTTGCCTTGTGGGTAATCCGGCCCTGATCAGTACATCCCTAGTAACACCAACCTTCTCCCGGGAACTGCCTGAATTTCAGGAGTCTCCCGGCTGTTCTGGGAGAGCCTGCCCTCCTGTTCTGTTATGCTTTATTTATTTCATTTTCACCACTTCTGGATTGTGTGATTTCCTCTGCAGCTGCCAAGTATTTTACAGTAAAGGGTCAGGCATCACATATAAAATTTAGCATCCCATAAATGGCTGATGCACCCATATAAAAGGTAAGGCATATAATAAGGTGTCATTTTCACTTGTAATCTTAGGGGTGTATTCAGAGATCTGTTTTTTTTAATGTACGCAATTATAAGCATGGGCGGAGCAAGAAAATGCCAATCAACAACCCAGACACTCCCCTCTCCCGGATGTGCGGTCAGGGACTTACAAGTCCCTGGACCTCTCAATTCTTTCCGTGTGTGATTTTTGATAACCGCGCCTCCATGCGTTCAATTAAATGCCTCCCCCCACCCACTTTTATGTCAATTTTTCCGTCCCTTGGATTTCTGTGCGTATGTCCACAAGTGCGATTCACATGCACGTCCGTTAGGCACTTACATGCGCATAGTTAACGTAAATAGCGTAACTACAGTTACTATGCGTGCGCAGTTGATCTGATCCTAAAAACACACACGTAACTATCCTAAAAAACAGATCTATGAATACGCCCCTTAATCTTTTATGGGGGAAGGGGGGTTTCAATGATGCCTCCAGAATTTTTTGGGCTGATCCAGAAGTCTGCTGCCAAGATGATTGTAAATACTTCCGCAGCGTCAGCGGCCTCACGATCGTAAATCGTATGCCATGCGAAGAGAGACCACAGAAAGCGTCCACGTGTCATCATTCCAGATGCCACCTTTGAGCGCAGAATTCACATTGCTCAGGCATAGATGAGAATGGGTACGCATTGCAGCAATTCTACGCCTGCTTGCGTCTTTAAAACTGCATTACCATCTATGGGCTGGATCCAGACCTTGTTAAGTGCATGAACTTAGTTACTCCTGGGCTAAACCATGTTGATTTCAGGGGAGTCATATTTCATCTGCTGCAAACAGTATTAGCGGTGAGAGGTGATGTTTCCTATCCCAAGTCTAAATAACAGTGTGGTAGTAAATCTGGTCAGTATCTGTGTGCAGTAAGCAATTCAAAGATATATCCCTGCATGCAAAGTATACAATTAACTTGACTCCCCCTGAATTCAACATGGTTTAGCCCAGGTGTAACTAAGTTAATGCACTTAACAAGGTCTGGATCCAGCCCTATGTCTCTAGATCCTGCTTTGTTTTTGTTTTTTTTACTTTTTACATTTTTTTGTGCTTTGCTTCCCAGCCCCCTCCAAAAACAATGTGATACTGCTATTGGTGTATACATAGTGAGGTCAATAAGAGGTTGCATTCAAAGAGCCTGTGACGGCTGATTGGCCTTCCTGCTCAGAAAACTTTGATGGTAGAGGAAGCTTTACTCTGACAGTAGTTCAAAGAAGAAACTGACTGCTATGTTATTTAGTTTTGTTTTATTAAAACATAATGACAGTTTTTTCTTTGTGTATTATGTTTTTTTAAAGTCTTGTCTACTCTTATCCATTTCTTGTAGCCTTATATTATAGTATATGTCAGACACTGCACAGGTAGCAAAAAACCTGAGTGGCATGATAAAGGGAGAGAATGCCAAAATTGGCATGAAAGATGATAAACACCCGATTGCTGGGGCATTTTCTACCAAGCAGTATGAGTTTTGTAGTAAGCCAATCAGGAGTGGTTAGGCAAGAAGGAAAGGGCTAGGAGGTGGGCTTTACTTGGGGTATTTAAAGCTTAGACAGGCTAGGTTCCTCCTCCTTAAAAATGTTTTCCCTCCCTTTAGTTGTTGTTTTGTTAACCTGTCTATTTCTTTTCAGATGGGGTATAGGTTGGCGGTAGCGGTGGGGTTGTCAGCAACATTTGGCGGTAGGTTCGGGGCATACGGTATGGTACAGGGAAGACGCACCCCTTCAAGCGAAACCAGGAAGCTACGTCGGCTGGCTGGTTACCGGTTGCCCCCCCCACCACCCCGGTTCTCCCCAGGGGTGTGCAGTATGACAGGGGTTGTGCTCTCACGTTGACTATTACCTCCAGAGCACCAAGGACAGGGGATTCCTGTCCTATATTTCCGATTTGAATCCTTCTAGCTGATTCCCCATGGGCTATCAGTGCCACCCTCGTATCTACTCAATTAGTAGTCTAATTAATCTCATGATTTTAATAAATATATGCCCCCTTTAAATGCCATAACATTGTCCTTGTTGTTATTTCTTGAATGGTTGTTGCGAATACCACACTCAGTCATTGGTAGGTTATAACGCTGTATGGTAGCAAACCTCAGCAATGCTGCATACAATTTCAGTGTTCACTTGTGTTCAACACAAAGGCATAAAACTAAACAGCAGAATATACAGCCGTTTGACAATGAATTAGGATTTTTTCAGGTTTTACATGTTATCAAAGCCGAGGGTGGCCCAACCAAGTATTAGCAGAGATATACTGTATGCTAACCCAGTGCACGCAAAAACGCTTAAATAATAATTAAAAAAAAGTTTATAAAAAGTATTGTCACTATTGTATCAACATTTTATAAAAAACAAAAAAAAAATCTTATCCTATCAATATCCAAACACTGTATATATTACCCAAAATATAACAGTTTGGACCAATTTTTAATACTAATCTTCTAGGACAGTAAAACTGTTGTGTTTGTTTTGCAGCATATGTCTTTCATTTAAGATCAGTAGCAGGAGGTCTGTGTCTAAGGAAGATGTGTAATGTTCGGAAATAAATAACATTTGCACAGTTTAAAAACATGGGTAGCACTTTGTTTATAACAGCAGTTAACCAGCAAAGGAAGCATCTACTATCAGATTCAGATGGCACATGTCCCTTCCTTCTGTTAAAGTATACACATTTCAACCACATGAATAATATGATCTTCTAAGAACGTACTGATTGGTGAGAAAGAATACTGATAATGTTACAGTGGCCAATAAAAAATATATTCATCTTCTGCAATGAAACACTATAGAGTGTGAAAAAGTGTGGATCATTTAATACAGTGTCCTGGGAAACACACACTATGTCTTAGACTATACAAAGAATATAAATGCAGGTAACGAAATATGACATTTTTCAGAGCACCTTTTTTTTTAATAAGTTTTCCAGCAAACTATGTCAGGAATTGGACTTACCTGCTCAGCAATGCTCCATGGAAGAAATATCCAGGAATTGGGACTTTGGAAGTGAGGAGTGGCTGCACACACCCCAGATGGACTCTGTGAAGAGAAAGTTATATGCAATGTCACACTCAAGACTATCTTTCTTGTCAGCCTGGGCTATGTGCCGGCAATGCTTCCTCCTCTGTCTATATTACTAAGGGGATGTGCCTGGCCTGAAGGAGGAGGGGAAGCTCCTTCATCTCCTCCCTGCAAAAACAAAACACTTCAAACTGTCTCATTTTGGTAGAAAAGCCACCTAGTGACAGAGACGCCATCAACAGGCTGAGCGATATGAGACGTAGTGTTAGTACTACTAGGGAACAAAGCAGAATGTACTGTGCAGTGTCCACCATAGGACTAAGTGAACTAACATACATGGAAACAAACTCTCATTACTAGAAATCTTATTAGTTACTTTATTCTTCTTTGCAGTATTTTTTTTTTCTTTACTAAAGTAATGAAGGGACATTAACAAAAACATAGGGCCCGTATCCAGAGCTACGGCAGCACAGGGAATTACGTCCGGCTCGGTCGTAATTTCCCTGTTTTGAAGATACCTTCATACGGCGGCGGAAGGCCTGGCGGCCGTAACTATATATAGGGCACGAGGCGGGGAAAGCCCCGTTACGATTAGCTATCATAAACTTTAGGGTAGGAATCTGGACACATAGGGCCTGATCCAGACCTACGCCCGCCGTCGCTAGGAAAAGCCGATCTGCGCATGTGCCGGGCAGATGTTGCCTGGCGTTGCTACGGCAACGCCCGATCGTGGATCGGGCGTGCGTAGCAGCGCCGTAGGGATGCTAGAGGGGACGTCCCCCAGCGTCCCTACGTTCAGGTTAGTGTAGGTGGGCGGGGGCAGGTAGTTTAATGAGCGTAGAAGTTAGGGTAGCCTTCAGCCGGCGTAAGGAAGGGGCCATACGCCCGCACAGGGGGAGTGTC
>WWET01002187.1:112451-140193 GCA_011038615.1 Limnodynastes dumerilii
ATATATGGGAAGCAGTACTCCCATGTTAATCGATCTGGTATTTTTTGATGAGATGATTCGCTTGTCACAAACCTTTCAGAAAATCACAGTGCCATTAGTCGTAAAGTGGCCTAGGTAATTTTTTATCCAAGATTCCATTAAAGTCTGGGTATTTTTTTTCACTGGCGGCATTATTTCAACAAAATTAAGATTTTCGTAGGTTAACACAGCGAGCAATTGAATGACAAACAATTGAATTGCGTGAAGCAACGAGTGCCGTACTACCTTCCCCCCACGCGCGCCGCATCCGCCAACGTTTTCTCCTAGTGCGAGCCAGCAGATCGAGTTCAGTGCGCTTGCCGAGTCCGTGAGGCGCATGTCACTGGCTGCGGCCCGCCACCGTTCCCGCGTAATACAACACGCCTAACACATATAACTACTGAAATAAGCACTGTCAACGAAAAAGTACTAAAATATGCATTTACGCTATAAAAATAGCGTTTTATGCATTTGCAAACATGCAAATGCATATAATCCTATGTCTAGTTATTACGAACCTAGAGACTTTAGGTGTGTAATGTATAAGTACGTAATTTAATGCGTAAGTCCAGCGTAAACAGCGTATAAAACTACAACGCATGCGCAGTGCATCCGTTCTTAAATATACCCACCTAAAACTACGCATATTCTTAAGTGTGAATCAGGCCCTTTGTATACATTTTTCTTTCGCCTGCACATGAGTTAGGATTTTACGCCATATGATCAGGGATCTCGGATACCACTGCGTATCAGAGCTTCAAGCGCAGCAGTAGCGAAGATCTGGTACTGGTCCCATGTTCCAAATGTCATCTCAACATTTATCTTTTTCCCACAGTTTAATGAAAAAAACACCAACCACACACCTTAATAATCTCATTACAATGACACCGATCACATAGACTGACTTAAAGATTATTCATTATTTGTTGTTATAATAGTGTTGCCTTGTACAGATCCTCACCCTAAACCTACAAATAATATAACAAAAATAGCAGGTGTTTTAATGGTGCACTCAGGATTCAGGGGCTAATTCAGAGCTGCACTTACACCTTTTTTAGGTGCAAGTGTAGACCTGAGCAATACCATGTTGCTTGGCAAGGGGAGGCAATCTTAAATTGTGAAACCAGAAATAGAACTGAGAGGTGGAGTTTCTTAACTCAATTTCATAGATTAAAAATAAAAATATTTAATATTTGTGTTCTATGTGCAAAAGTAAAGTATTTTCCCTGCGTACAAAAGATTTCAAAATAATTAGTACCCCTCATATTGAAAAATGGTGTAGCTGAGCTGTACTCTTGCACCTGTTTTGCAGTTACTTCCAAACTCTGAATCTAGCCCTGAATCTTGAGTGCACCCATATGGTTTCCGTTTTTTATGTTGAATAAATATGGGTGTTTTTGTGTGAATTTGGTGTGCATATGGCAAAGTGTGTGTGTAATTGGCTTTTGTGGGACTGAATTTGGTGTGCATATGGCAAAGTGTGTGTGTAATTGGCTTTTGTGGGACTTTTTTTATGCATTTAAGAGTTTCCAGCTTTTCTTGTCTCTAGTGTAAATCTGGGTGTTTTTGTGACATTATTTGGGGTGTTGGTAAAAAAAAATGGAAACCACATTATATGTATAAAAAAAAAGCTGGAAACCCTGTTAAGTGCTTTGAAAAAGTCCCACCAAAGTCTATTACACACACTCGGCCATATGCACAATAAATTCACACAAAACAACCAGATATATTCTACAGACATGAAAAGAATAGTTACCGACTTTCCCGGAATGTCCAGGAGACTCCCAAAATTCTGGCATTTCTCCCGCAAGGGACTTTCCATGAAACCAAGGCCTCAAGTCCTGCCCCCCTGCCTGGCAACACTAGTATACTAGTGTTGCTAGGAACAGGGAGGGACTTGATGAAGCAAATCATCAAGCCCCATCCCTATGAAACCCCGAAAGGGGTAATTGATAGTGAAGGGGTGGGGTTTAATGACACGATTTGCATAAATCCCACCGTTAAACCCCGCATGAATCTATAGACTGGGAGGTCTTTAAAAGTTGGCAACCCCGATGAAAAGCCAAAAACTATATAGCCTTTTTTGTGTGAATTCAGAGTGTATATGGCAGTGTGTCTGTATTTGGATTTTGAGGGACTTTTTCATTGTATTTAATAGGGTTTCCAGCTTTTCCTATGCATTTAATATTGTTTCCGGCTTTTCGGGTCTCTAGTGCAGAACTGGGTGTTTTTTGTGTTAATTCAGTGTGTAGATGGAAAAGTGTGTGTGGTTCTGGCTTTTTTGGGACTTTTTCCATGCATTTAATATGGTTTCCAGCTTTTCCCATACATTTAATATGCACCTGGCTTTTTACTCTCTTGCCATTATTTGTATGTCCAGAGGGTAGGGTAAGGAAATATTTGCATTTTATTTTATCTCCTCAGTAACAAATGTGGTTAGGATGAGGAAAATGGTTTGTAACTCGATGTTACCTATAAATATGTTTTATTTTGTGTTACTCAGCAGCTTTACTTTTAATAATGATGTGAGTTAGTAACCCTGAGGGTAATATCACGTGACCTAAACCTATTACGTAACCAGAGACAGCCACATTGGTCATGTGACCTCGAAGGAGGGGTTCTCTGCAAAATGGCGTCGCTGTTCCAGCTGGAGAGGGTCTTGTATTTGGTCCACGGCGATAAAGAAATCCGGGCCCCGCTGTCGCAACTCTACTTCTGCCGCTACTGCAGCGAGCTGCGCTCCCTGGAATGCGTCTCTCACGAGGTAACCACTTCGGTCTGATCACTCCGGTATCATACAAGAGCCGGTGTCTAACGCCCAATGAGGGGGTAGGAAAGCTGCTTTCATTATTCTGCTATTGGCCGCTTTTAACGAGGATGTTACGTTGTTAGGCGGGTCATCTGGATCTTGACAGTAATTGGTTTGTGTCAAGAGCTGCCCAGAAGCTGATTGGACGCTTCGCTGTCAGTATCTGTCATTGAAGCGGTGATGATGGTGACAGTTTTGTACTGGAGTTCTAATAAAGGCCGTGGTCTGAGGCCTATCACTAATTGCAATTTACACACAGGTATAGGGTCACCGTGCAATAATAATTTACACACAAGACCTCATACATCCCAGTCTACTTTATCTTATTTACACCTTCTGCCTCCATCTTAATCATTCGTTTATATGTCAGTGGTCACTCCTCAGTTTACCCCTCTCATCTTCACCACCTCACCTCTCATTTATCATGTCTCCACCATAAGTCAGAATAATTACTATCCCAAACTGCCATCATTATGCCTATTATTGTCATGTACTCCCATCCTTAAGTATCATGATTCCTCTTCCCTGCTTCATCAGCATTAATGATTAATTTAACACTCATTATTATTATTAGTTTACTCTTTGAGAAAGCGATTACAGTTCATTTACTCAGAGTGCTAAAATGCCAATTTCAAGTCTATTTCCAGTGAGCCCATCAGTGTAAAGTGTCATACTTGGCCACCTGTAAAGCTATATCTTGTGCACATGTTGGTGTCATTGGTACACTTGGGATTTGTTAAACTTTGTCTTAGTTTAGCTGTGCCAGGATCACTGTTGTGGGGAAATTGGTCCACGGCGATAAAGAAATCCGGGCCCCGCTGTCGCAACTGTACTTCTGCCGCTACTGCAGCGAGCTGCGCTCCCTGGAATGCGTCTCTCACGAGGTAACCACTTCGGTCTGATCACTCCGGTATCATGCAAGAGCCGGTGTCTAAGACGCCCAATGAGGGGGCTGGCAAATATGCTTTTATTATTCTGCTATTGGCTGGTTTTCGTTGTCAATCTTTTCTAAGCCCGCCTCTTTTAACGAGGATGTTACGTTGTTAGGCGGGTCATCTGGATCTTGACAGTAATTGGCTTGTGTCAAGAGCTGGCCAGAAGCTGATTGGACGCTTCGCTGTCAGTATCTGTCATTGCAGCGGTGATGATGGTGACAGTCTTGTACTGGAGTTCTAATAAAGGCCGTGGTCTGAGGCCTATCACTAATTGCAATTTACACACAGGTACAGGGTCACCGTGCGATCCTAATTTACACACAAGACCTCATACCTCCCAGTCTACTATATCTTCTTTACCCCTTCTGCCTCCATCTTAATCATTAGTTTCAATGTCAGTGGTCACTCCTCAGTTTACCCCTCTCATCTTCACCACCTCACCTCTCATTTATCATGTCTCCATCATAAGTCAGAATAATTAATATCCCAAACCGCCATCATTATGCCTATTATTGTCATGTACTCCCATCCTTAAGTATCATGATTCCTCTTCCCTGCTTCATCAGCATTAATTATTAATTTAACACTCGTTGTTATTATTAGTTTACTCTTTGAGAAAGCGATTACAGTTCATTTACTCAGAGTGCTAAAATGCCAATTTCAAGTCTATTTCCAGTGAGCCCATCAGTGTAAAGTGTCATACTTGGCCACCTGTAAAGCTATATCTTGTGCACATGTTGGTGTCATTGGTACACTTGGGATTTGTTAAACTTTGTCTTAGTTTAGCTGTGCCAGGATCACTGTTGTGGGGAAATGTCAAAATTTATGTTTGTTGAAATAATATATCTCTACACAATAACCGGTAGTATTATTGTTTTCCCTATTCACTTACAAATCTGTCTCTTGAATCATAACTATTTCTTTGATTCTGGGTAATGCTAGCTATATTTCGGAAATCATTTGCATCCACTAGTCCCTAGTAATGCACGTGTCTACAAATAAAGGAATAAAAATATTTTTTGTTGGTTTTGCAGTTTTATAACATAATTTTACAGGGTTAAAATAATGCGTGTTTGTTTTTTTTTTTCTTTTCATTTGGTTCAATTTCTTCACACCTCAGTCATGCTGTCATGCTATGTTTATAAGTTCTCCTAAAAATTACAGTGATTTGGCAAAAGTGTTGCACCTTGGATAGCTCCCTTGTTTACTAGTCCCACTGTAATATTCTGGATACCATTAAACATCTTTCACGTAGATGACAGAAATATACCCATGTGGCATATATCAGAGCGTTTTCAGTTATTCGAGAAAATGAATCTATATTCTTCAAATGGGAAGACCATCCCCCACACATCAGCCAAATCTATGGATTATAAAACCATTCTCAATGCAAAGTAAACTTACAGTTCTACCTGTACACATATGTATATTATTTATAGTCTTTCAATTTTACTTTTTGTTACCTTTCAAATTCTGTTTTAGAATGTTACACTGTCTTGCAAAAAGGATCTTATTGGACGAATCCAGATTTAGTAGTTAGAAGCAAGCGGACCTTCAAGACACAGCGGCTGCATAGATCAGCTACAGTATCAACATAATTTGTTTACGTGCGAGGGGAGATCACTACCTTCACACTTAAGTGCTTTCAGCCAGCAGTACCCTATCACAACATTTACACACCAGTCCCATGGAAAATGGGTCCGGTGCCTAAATGAGGATTGTGTGTTAGGTCTTAGGCAAGCCCTTACTGTATGATTTTGCACAGCATGCTGCCCTGCAGTCAGAACTAGTATCCGACTTCAGTATCCAGATCTGCAATGGAAATCGGTAGTGTAAGCTTGTGCAGATGAACAATGTGGCCGTTTTCCACATGTAGCATATTTTCATCAGGATCCAGTCTATTCTAATGAGACAGCACAGTGGCTCAGTGAGTAGCACTTGTGTCTCACAACACTGAGGTCATGAGTTCGATTCTCTGACTAGGCCTTATGGAGTTTGTGTGTTCTCCCTGTGTTTGCGTGGGTTTCCTCCCGAGTGCTCTGGTTTCCTCCCACACTCCAGAAACATGCTGGTAGGTTAATTGGCTGCTAGAACTATAGAGAAGAATCTCCCTGCAGCATAACACTGGTCAGGTCGGTGTCTCCTTTCCTCAAAATGACAGCCTGCACTCACCGCAGAGGTGAGTAAATCTTCTAGTGCATATTATAGATTGGCTGGTTAGCTAGCCAATAGATAGATGTCTAAATATGGTTCCCTCGTTACTGCAGTTGTAGCCTATTCTCCTGAGCAGCCTGTATCTCTAAAGAGCATCATACTGCACCAGCCACCCCAGTATCCAGCCCAGTGCATGTGTATGCAGAATGGGCTGCGAGATCGGGCAGATCCAATACACACATCGTTTACATTTATTTTCTCCTAGTACCACAGGAATCAGTGTGTTGAGTGCCATGTAACTAGGTAATTGAAGAGACATGTGGTCCACAGTAAAACATTCTGGTTATAGGTTAATTTCTGCATTATTTTCCCCAGGTCGACTCACACTATTGTCCCAGCTGCTTGGAGAATATGCCATCGGCTGAAGCCAAGCTGAAGAAGAACAGGTTAGTTGTTGTATTAGGCTCTAAAAATATATAGAATATATATTTGCTGAGGTCACTGTGTTCTTGCTGTCTACTTGACGATAACTGTTACTATGTTTTTTGCTGAGATCGGTCTTTCTGATTTGAGACTTGTCCCAGGAGCTTTCATAGTAACGAGGCCTCCTTTAGCTGCATCTCTGTCTTCATTCACTCTGCTTGATGCTCAATCAGCTGTGTAAATCGTTAAGCTAATTGGCATAGAAACAGCAACCTGTCATTCGCCATACAGTGACGTGTGTGACAAGTCTGAGGGGAAAAAGCTGCTCTTAGTAATAACAGCTTCAACGAAAACTGTAAAATTGGGGATTTGTGCCAAGTCATATGGACCTCCTTACAGACTACAGGCTTGGTTGCTATGGGCAACATCTCCACTTTTTCAAACCATCAGCTTAGTTAATCTGGCCCTTAGGTGGGTTTTTAATGCTCATGTAGCTTTTATAGTGAAAATACCTGATGACTAGCAGCTCATTCTCATGCTCCACCTGTAAAAGTTTGCCAGATGGTATAACTGATCAATTGATGAGTAATTAGAAAATACTAGCCTGGTTTTGATGATTTAATAGCGGATGTCACAGTGAAACTGGTGTCTGTAATATCGTGTCTGTCTGTCTTCATGCAGATGTGCCAACTGCTTTGACTGCCCTTGCTGTATGCACACACTGTCTACCCGGGCCACTAGCATTCCCGCTCCTCTTCCTGATGACCCAGCTAAAACCACCATGAAAAAGGCTTATTATCTTGCTTGTGGATTCTGCCGCTGGACCTCCAGGGATGTTGGAATGGCAGACAAATCAGTGGGTGAGTATTTGATGATATAAAATATTAAACATGGCTTTTGTTTTTTTTGTTAGAATGCAATGTCTTTATTTATCAATGAAGTTTACTTACATTTTATTTTTGCTATAACTTTTATTTATATACACATCATCATACTCTTTCTACATATGCATGAACATCCGAGCTATTGCCTATATTGATGGAGGGGGGGTTCTGGTAGCCCTCAAAAATTCCTTCCCACAGAGCCGGGTCTATGGCCTAGTTTTCAGATTAAAGCCAGGCCTCAATTTCTTCCTATGGCCACTGGAGGGGGTACTTCCTGTTTGATGCTGGTACTTCTGGTTTGGAACAAAATGCTTCTGATTCACTTTTAGGTCCCTGGTTTCTATTACTAGGTAAGAGTTGCACATAATCATTAGTCCTGCGCCATCTGCAGACTTCTGATATACCCCACAGATATTACATATGGGCTGTATTGGGGGTATGGTGATATCACACTATATAAAGTATTTGTGGGGCATAATAGAGGTCTAAGACTGCATATATTATAATGCATGTGGGATATAATAGGGTTTGGAAATGGCATACTATATACACTATATAGTGTGCCATTCTTGGACTTCTAATATACCCTATATATAAATATGGGGTGTATTAGAGGGGTAAGTGTCTAGACCCGCAATATACCCAGTGTATACTTTATATAGTATGCAATCTCTAGACATCTAATATACTGCACATTTAATAACTATGGGACTTATTAGAAGTCTGGGGATAACACATTATATAAAGTAAATATTGCGTATTTAAGGGGGTCTGGAGATAGCACACTATATAAAATACCTGTGGCAGATATCGGGTAAGAGACTATCACATACTATAATATAAATAGCGTATATTAAGGGTCTGGAGATGGCTCACAATATACTTTATACCCACATAAATATTATAGTGCCTTTCCCAGACCCCAAATACACCCCATATAATGGGGGTGTTTATAAAACAAATCAATATGTGCAGTCTGTTTTATCACCAAAAAAAGGATCGGCACAATAATTGGATATGTGCTTACCCTGATTTACTGCATGGTTAAGATGTGCCCCCTGCTGGCTGCCAGCTCATGCACAGCTTGTTGCTGTGTATAACATTATCTGAGACATTATTGTTAATAGTTTGCTTTTCTTGCTCACCTGGGAAATGTTCCCATAGTCATGCAGACATAATGATATGGGATATTTGTCTGTCTGGAGTACACACCTGTGTTTGGAGACATGTTTTTTCCTGTCCCTGAGCTCTGTACCAGGATAATGAGCCCTTTATTGTACCTTGAGTTCTTTTCCTAAATTATGGGCATCTTTTATTTCATTTGTAAGCGAGAAAGCAAATCTTGTCTGTCCCACTTTTTCCTACTTGGACGTGTGTTACATATAAATCTGTGAGAGCTAACAAAACAAATCGCCTATTTCTCCAAGATTATATCTCGCATTCCTTTTATTCAAGTGTGTGTATTTAGTGTAGTGAGCCAATATTTTTATACCACACATAGATGACCAGAGTTTTGACTTTCGTTTTATGTGGAATTATGGGTGACTTGAAATCAGATGGGGTATCTGCAGACCCTGCATCCTTCTCTAAAGAGTCCTATGAAAGCCCAATTGTAAAACCTTCTGTTTCTGTTTTGTAGCCAGCGGTGGTTGGCAGGAACCTGAGAATCCTTACACTCAGAGGGTAAGCAAAGGCCTTGTTTGTGTGTGATCTATAACTTGTTACATAAGCTGGAGGTTTGTGAAGCTGGCAGGAGTTCATCCTAGTCCATTTACACAACAGTTCTATACAAGCTTAGCAGTTCCATCTATTGTTCAGAATCTAGGAATACAGTGGCTGCACTTATTTTTGCTTTCTTTTTTAATTTATTATTGGGGATTTTTATTTATTTTTTTATAATATATAGAGCCTTTTTTTGCTGCTGGGTATGCTTTGTGGTTTCTGGCTTTTTCTATATCTCACAGCTTTTCTGGGTGATATTGTATAGCCACTAGATGACATTGGGTAAAGAACAGACCTAAGCAACCTGTGTTGTGAAGTCCCATTATGCCGAATGTTTTCTATGCCTGGTATAGAGTGTGCGCTATTATTGTACATTGGACTCAGCTGCATATGTTAACATACAACTCCACCAATGTAACGTCACATTTTTTTGCTGAACCTTCACTAACGTTTTTTGGGGGGGCTAATATCTCTGTTGCTTTCAGAATTGTTTCTATACTTGTAGTAACTATGACTACATTTACTTTTTGGTTTCTCTTGTAAGATTAATAAACTGTTGGAGTACTACCAGCAATTGGCTCAGAAAGAGAAGATTGAGCGGGACCGCAAGAAGCTGGTACGGCGCAGAAACTACATGCCTTTGGCTTTTTCTGTAAGTACCAAGTACCTGTTCTCCAAGCGAGTGTAGTTACTTAGAGTTATGCGATCTTAAACCTTCCTTATTGTCCAGATCTCAAAATATTGTATAATGAACTGAACACTGTAGTTTTTTTGTGTTTTGTATGTCATTGTTTTATTGTATTTTTTTTGAAAAAAAATTAAAACTTCAATAAAAACTACCCAAATAAAAGTACCAAGTACCTATTCCAGTGCTCGGAGGGGCATTAGACGTATTCATATTTATCGTTATTCAACTCGTCCATCTTAGGGGTTAGCAGGACAATCAAGATACGAATAGTGACTGTTGTGTGAGTAAATACAAACCAGGAAAGTTTATAGGGTGATCCTCCTCTGTCTCGCCACAAGGCTTTTTATAAATCCCCAAATAACGTTTATTAGATAAACTACGGATGTGTTTGGCCTTAAATCATTAGACACAAACTGTGTCTCACCCTGTCCTATTATCGACTGGATGGGCAATGCACATTGAAGATGTGGACACAATAAATGGGCAAGGTAGATTAAACCAAACCCGCCCTGTATCATATAATGAATTTATTTTCTAAGGAATAAAAACGTTGTGGTTGTTCGCTCTGACTGTCATTCTTTTGTTTTGCCTTAATTGCATTCTGCTGGGAACACAACACAGCAACACACTATTCATGTAGCGGTAAGTTCTAGGCTCCTCCCCTCTATCTCTTGCGCGTGATTCATATTATCATGCAGGACCGGCATAACGTTACTCTGACCACTAAGCGCTCTCTAAGTCTTGTGCTTCGCAGAATAATTCATTCATCTTGTCATTGCTTCCCGCATGGTTAACGCCCACCCGCGGCTGTTCCTCTGTTACAGTGGCTTTAACAGCATCTGATGTATTTCATACAGGACAAGTATGGTCGTGGAACGAGGCTTCAGCGCCAGAGACCAGGAGTCCCTATTACACCTCTGGCTGGACTGACGTAAGTTCTGTTGTGTGTTGGAGGGTTTTTGTTAATAAAGAATGATGTAGAAGTCTCTAAAGCAGTGCACACACTACGGACTGGATAAGGACCTCCGTGTTCATGCAGAAGATCATCTTTCCAGTTGTCCAATCAAAAGACTGTTTCACCAGATATCTTACCAGTGTGCACTGTTCACAGATCTCAGTACACTTGCAAAAAGCAAAAGATATATTTCCATGGTTAATCTGGCATATTAGGAGCTCTAAAAGATCACAAACCGTTTCAAGAGATATTTGAGCATCTTTGGACAGCACGCTCTGGTAAGATATCTTGTGAAATGATCTTTTGAGTGATTGGAAAGATTATCTTTTGAAAATACCCCAATGTGTACCCAGACTTCCAGCACAGATCTGGATAATCCATTCTTTCCATCGGCTGCGTGGTGGGAGGGGGAGGTATGGTAATCATACAGTTTAGGGTACAGTCGATCCCTTACTGTTCAAAACCCTTTATAGTAACTAAACACGTAAGAATGACGTTCTATATTCTTGGCATTCCCAATGTTATTAAAAGCATTTCAAATGCCAAAATAGTTTTACTGTTACAATTTCTAACATTAGATGTGTTCTATTTCTAGCCTCAAAGAAGGAGAAGATCAGAAGGAGATAAAGATTGAGCCAGCACAGCCCGTGGATGAAGTGGAACCTTTACCTGAGGACTATTACACCAGACCTATCAATCTAACAGAAGGTAATATGTCTGTTTACATTGTAAATCTTCAGGATGTTATTTTATTGATTTTGCAGATTATAACTACTGGCAGGGCTCAATTATTAGCAGAGGTGACAGGTCCATATTTGTGTTTGCCTGGGATTTGTTGAGTCCGGCTATGGTGTTGATCTGCTATTTGCCAAACACGCTGATTCTTTATTGCTAAAATAGTGGACGGCTGGTGGTCCTCCAAACGTTTGCCTGTGGCCCCTGCTCCTTCCTGCTTTACGGTCAGAATTGTTTGATAAAGCTTGTTGCTGACCTTTTTTTTTTACACATAAGTGACTTTCTTTGATTAAACATTATTTGATGATCTTTATGGCTCTACTCAAGCGCCTTAAATATGGATAGGCAGCTCGTCTCAAGACAAGTTAGCGGCTTGTTAAAAAACTATAACAAGAGAACAGCGATATGAGACTATAGCGCCAATAAAAAATAAATAAAAATATGTCTGACTCCTTGATACCAACAATCTGACAATTTTATTAAACATAAATACATAAAAAAACATATTAGTAATCCTGCAATACCATGCCAATAAAATCACTAAATACCCTGGCCACAGGTAAAGTGATAAGATGTTCTGTAACCATTGAAAAACCAAGAAAATAAAAAGGCAAATGCGATGCTCTTCCAAATACTAAAGTCTAATTTGGAGACCAATGATGATGGATGTCATATATGGTTAGAAATATTGATGGTGGTAGAACATGTGGTGGATAGATGGTGAACTGAATCACAATAGGTTGAAAAGATTCTTTAGACTGCACACCATTCTTCTATCAATTAATGGGAAAAGTACCTCCTATGGAGTCTTGATTCCAAATACATTGAAAAGATGAAAGATAATATGCTGTAAATGTCATGTACTCACGTTAAGATGCCAGGCTGGGACTCGGAGAGATCATCAGCTATGTAGTATGTCTGGTAAGGTAATACCCAGACAGCCGGCCCACACCGCGATGGATGGATAGTGAATTCGTTCACCCAGTTGGTAATGTGGAGCGGAGGTGGAATGTAGGGCCAGCGGTCGTATGCTTAGCTGATTGGAAGGCGGTGAGTAGGTGCCCGCTCTGCAAGCGGAATTGTTGTGCCGATCGTAGCTTTTATTTCGCTGCAAAGCTTTTCTTGGAGGAAAACTGTGAATGGGAGTAAACAGGCTCATTGAGCCAGCAATAAAGTCACTGGAATATAAAAGTTATTTTAGAAGGTTTTTGCAGGTAAAATCAGCCTCATCACTGGATGAGATTTCTTCAGAGGGAAAGACTGCAAAATACGGCCTGTGGTCCATATACTGGTTGCTAGGTGACTCAGCTGCTGTTAACTTTCTGCAGTCACATGCTCAGAGCCTCTCTCCTGGCAGCGTCACTTTGCTACAATGAGAGAGGCTTATGTCACTATCCATGCAAAGCCAAGCAACAGTGTGTAGAGAAGGCAGGGCTAGAGGTAAGTGTTGAATAGAGTGTCAGAGGCACGACCGCAGGCACACTAGAGGGACATATATGTCCAGGGAACGTTACCGGAGGTACAGTTAAATGTATAATCTGTGTGCTAAAAACTCATGGTTATAAATAATAAATAGCCATTACAATATTATGGGCGTGTATCGTATAAAAATATTTTGTGTGAAGCCCTTGACAGTTTGCAGAATCTTTTTAAGTGCCCCCCAGCTGTAATAACTGGCCACTCCTGGTCTGAAGCATTTCGGGTGGCCTCTGGCTGCTCTACACTGTCCTAATACTGCTTCATTTACTATTGATAGTCACTACTCTGGACCAACGGCTGCTACAGTCTGACTTTCAGCCCATATGTGCCTCGCAGCTGCACCCTCGTCACAAGCATCTCTTAATTAAACGCTCTCTCCGTTGCCGGGTATGTAACTCCTGATGTCTACACTAGTAATCCACAGCCTTTCATATGTATTCAGTACCAAGTGTCTTTTCTGTTTGTCTTCCCCCACAGAAATGTGAACATAATCTGAGTAAGCCAGAGTTTAACCCAACATCCATTAAGTTTAAGATACAGCTGGTGGCTCTGTGAGTACTTCCATAACCTACACATCAATGTCTTTATTGCAGATATTCACCTTCTAGCTCTCATGGACCTTGTGATGGGATGTAGATAGCACTGTGGCAATCCTATTATCGACACTGATAAAGATGGCATCTTAACTGCGGCTGTATTCATGTCAAAAGCTTAAAAAAAATAGGATATTTTTAAAATCAGAACGGGTACAATGTTGAATGTTTTTATTTTGAGGTTAGGATGAGGAGATGGTAAGGTTAAGGTTAGGCTGTGGGATAAGGAGGGTTAGTCTGCAGGGAGGGGGAGGGGAACGTTAAGGTTAGGTTACTAGTAGGGGATGGTCAGGATGCATAAAACTTACCAGTTGCCATTGGGCTTTGTGTTGAGATAACAGTCGCAGAAATGCCAGAAATTGCTGGAAACTGACGGCGGTCACAGCGTCATTGCCGCAAAGTGATCTATCGAAAGACAGATCATTGGAGTGGGGGACGACACCTCCTTGTGACACTGTAGTGAAGGCTTCAGAACCGTTATTTATATAAGCAAACTCCATTATTTTTTGCAGTTGTTTCTATGTACAGTATGTTTTATTCAAATAATAAAAATGTGTGTAGTTCAGCAGTAGACCATACATACCAAGGATGTAACAATTAGGGCTAATCTTAATAACACATTATTACCGTCTCCTAATCTGGTGGTGTTGTTCATTTGTACAGGAGCTATATACCAGAAGTGAGAATTATGTCCATTCCTAACTTGCGTCATATGAAGGTGAGCATCACAGTCCTCACAATATTATAATGATTAAAAAAAATCTGAAAAACAAAATCCTATATGAAAGAATAAATGAAATAACCTTCAGAGATCCACACTCATAACTCATCCCCCCAAATACTGAGTATATTTCTAGTCTCTGCTTTCCTGACTCCTTGTTATATGCAATATAACTCAGCTGGCCAGGGACCACTCTGCAGCAACCTCTGTTCTTATTGGCTGCATTAGTCCCTTGCACTTTGCATCTCTGTCTAGATTGGCTGCATTAGTCCCTTGCGCTTTGCATCAGTTGGTCAATTACTACATACTTGTGTGTTATGTTCTCTCACAACACACTGGAGGTCTATAAAGCTACTCTACCTGAAAAATAAATCATAGACAGAAGGGAAAAGACACTTAATTTTTTTTGTAGCTATTATGCATTGAAGACTTTAACAACTCCAGTTGTTGGCATAAGATCCGTCGGCGATCGGGCTGCAAATTTACGCAACTAAGTGGCAGGTCGGAGCAGGTTACACCCACCTCATAAAACAGTCACTCCCCTCGCAAACCCCGGCCGGACCTAAACTTCTACGTACATTGACTTGCCCTATCTGGCCGCACTTATTTCCGGCCTTATGTGTATTAGTTGCGTATATTACCGGCCCTAACTCTGTAAGTGCGCCCACTTTCCCTAATCTCAATGCCCTCCCCCCGCCCATTTCTATGCAAATCCTTAGGTCCGTATATTTCTGTCGCACTACAATTCCGCCTGATTCACAAGTCCGTCCCTTAGCCATTTCCGACCTTTACTTCAACGTAGATGGCGTATCACTATTACTACACATCAGTTGATGGAAAATCGATCCGATCCTAAAAATACGCATGAAACTTTAGTTAAAACCGGATCTCTGAATACGGCCCTGCATCTCTGTCTAGATTGGCTGCATTAGTCCCTTGCGCTTTGCATCTCTGTCTAGATTGGCTGCATTAGGCCCTTGCACTTTGCATCTCTGTCTAGATTGGCTGCATTAGTCCCTTGCACTTTGCATCAGTTGGTCAATTACTACATACTTGCGTGTTATGTTCTCTCACAACACACTGGAGGTCTATAAAGATACCCTACCTGAAAAATAAATCATAGACAGAAGGGAAAAGACACTTCATTTTTTTTGTAGCTATTATGCATTGAAGACTTTAACAACTCCAGTTGTTGGCATAATCTCAGTCTTCCTGATAAACTTTCTTGTATCCTTTTTCCAACATATAGCTCCGTGGTGTATTTTCTAGGTTACATAGTCGTATGGTTTTAGATTGTTGAGCATTCAGTCTCACAGGACTTAAAACCACCTGTGTAGAAATGCTGGAACCTTCAGCGTATAAGTGACGATTCTACAAAACCAAACTTTTTTGATAAATGAATTGTTTATGAAGGGCTTGGATAATCGTGACAGTCACGTGTCAGCTTTGTTGCTGCTCTATCTGGTTTTGGCTCCTATGGATCTAAAAAAGTTGTCATCATAATTGCAATATAATGTAAGAAGCACCTTTCGCTGCTGATGTCTGGATGGTTTGTGTTGCAGGAGAGTCAGGTTCTGTTGACTCTGACTAATCCGGTGGAGAACCTCACTCATGTAACCCTGATCCCATGCGAGGAAGGAGATCCACATGATGTCAACAGCACTGCCAAGGTACAGTCTCACTCCTATGTCCTAGATATCCAGGTAGTACCTACTGAAGCATATAGGTACCTGTTACTCAAAGCCCTAATCTAGGCCTCACCAACCTTTGTCTCCAGCCATTGTATCTTACCTACTATAAGTCCCAGCATGCTTTACCAGGTGTCAGATAAAGTCTTTGCAGTTAGATCTTGCTGGGACTTGTAATTTCACAGCATTCAGAGAGCCAAAGGTTGGCCGACCAGTACTGCCCCAATATATACAGCCTAATACAGGCATAGACAAGAAATAAACATTTGTCAGTGTGACGATAATATGACACTACGGCTCTGTTAAGGAGAAATACATTAGTGGTTGCCAAGAAGTTTCCTGAAAGGGCCCAGAGTGCATGTATGTAGGTCATTCTCTACAGAGGAGATAGTGTAATTGCCTGTATATTAAAGGCCAACGTCACCCATTGTAGTTTATAGCAATATGGATATTATCATGCATTACATCTGTTTTTTTTCTGATTTACCGCTTCTAGTTGTGTAATTGTTTTAGTGAAGCAGTGGGTATTACCAGTGCTAATGCATCACACTGTTCTCTATGTGGTGACAGGTGATTGTTCCAACAAAGGAGCTGGTACTGGCCGGGAAAGATGCTGCCGCAGAATATGATGAGTTGGCGGAACCACAGAATTTCCAGGATGACCCAGAGTAAGAAGTCGTTTTAATCTGTGTAGTCTGGTGTCTTGACTGCATGACTGGTGTCTTGATGGATTGCATGACTGGTGTCTTGACTGCATGACTGGTGTCTTGATTGTATGACTGGTGTATTGATGGATTGTATGACTGGTGTATTGATGAATTGTATGACTGGTGTATTGATGAATTGTATGACTGGTGTATTGATGGATTGTATGACTGGTGTATTGATGGATTGTATGACTGGTGTATTGATGGATTGTATGACTGGTGTATTGATGGATTGTATGACTGGTGTATTGATGGATTGTATGACTGGTGTATTGATGGATTGTATGACTGGTGCACAGAATTTCCAGGATGACCCGGAGTAAGAAGTCGTTTTAATCTGTGTAGTCTGGTGTCCTGACTGCATGACTGGTGTCTTGATGGATTGCATGACTGGTGTATTGATGGATTGCATGATTGGTGTCTTGACTGCATGACTGGTGTCTTGATTGTATGACTGGTGTCTTGATTGTATGACTGGTGTATTGATGAATTGTATGACTGGTGTATTGATGGATTGCATGACTGGTGTATTGATGAATTTCATGACTGGTGTCTTGACTGCATGACTGGTGTCTTGACTGCATGACTGGGCTGGATCCAGATTTCTGATTGCAGTTGAGATGTGTATAGATTAGCAAGCACCGGGCAGCATTATTAAGGCATCTCTGCTGTTTAAACCACTAACACAGACAGATTTCTGACGGCCACGGGCTAACTTAAGTGTTCTGATTCAGGGGGCCAGATCTACTAAGCTGCGTGTTTGGAAAAGTGGAGATGTTGCCCATAGCAACCTATCAGATTCAAGCTGACATTTTCAAGCTGACATTTTCTAGTATGTAATGGGAAAATGAGAGCTAGAATCTGAATGGTTGCTATGGGCAACATCTCAATTTTTCCAAACCCGCAGCTTAGTAAATCTGGCCCAGGGAGTTTTAGTAGTATACCACAGTGTGACACTTTGCATTTCATCATTACTATGCATATATGATCCCATTTCTTAGCGTGTTATACTATTTAACACAGGAATAGACAACCTATGGCCCTCCAGGCGTTGTGAAACTATAAGTCCCAGCATGCTCCATCAGCATATGTAGATCTGACAACTGCCCAAGCCTGACAGGACTTGTAGTTTCACAACACCTGGAGGTCCACATGTAGCCTGCATTTTATTTATTGTTTAGGGTCTATTCTTCCATGAAGCATGTAGCGGGCCTTGTGTGAGCTGTATATATACGGAGAAACAGATCATTACCTTTTAGCATCCCCTTCGTTTCATTATTTTGTTATACTATATGAATCTAATGCAGCTTTCATCTCTACTGCAGTGTGGTCGCCTTCAGGAAGGCCAATAAAGTTGGAGTGTTCATCAAGGTCACTCCTCTCCAAGAGAAAGGAAAAGTGATCGTGAGCTTTAAGCTCAAGCATGACTTCCGAAATCTGGCTGCCCCCATCCGACCCGCAGAAGACAACGAGACCACCTCTGAGGTCGTGTGGCTGACGCATCATTTGGAGCTTGATTTGGGCCCTGTGGTCCAAGCTGCCCCTTAGATTCCATTTGCGTTGGTTCCTAACACAGTAGCCGGTTGCCAGAGGGAATGTTCATGTCCACCACCAAGTGTGGAGAGAGCCCCCTTAATGCACTTGTGCTTGGAAGCTGCTTGGTCCTGTTAACATGGCAGTGACACATGGGAATACCCTGTTTTCTCAACTCTGTGGTCCTTTTAACACTAGAACACTTGCAAATAAAAACACTAGGTTAAGAAACACACAATTCCGTGTCCGCTATTAGGAGCCGTAAAATAACACGTGACTTGGCTAGCTGTGATATCTGAAGTATAGGTGTGCAGAAATTCTGTTCTGTACATAACAGCAATGATCTTTTGAGAACTGCAATCAATGTAATTGGTCTTTCTGGTTAGATGTCATTGATTTTGTTAGATTCTGTGTTCTCATTATCACAGCTGCATTTTATGGCTAGTAAACCTTTGTTTGGCTGTGAGGGCCTGGGTTCCTTACATGCCCCCCAAGGCTATTCATCTTCTTGCTTTTGGTTTGATAAAGGTATCTTGAGTTGTTTAGTTGGCAGAAGTCATCCAGTGGGTACGCATGTTACATTTGTTTGAAGAGGAACTCCACCTTCAGTCAGTGTTATCGTCCAAGCAGATTTAATAACCTCAAAGTACTATTTTAGGTTTGTACATTGGATGCAATTGTTTCTACAAAGGACTTTATAGCTGGTGAAGTAATTATGCTTGGAAGGTGATGTAGTTCGAAGGCGTACTCATAATTTTAATGCAAGTATAGTTGAATACTGGTGGTAAAAGGCTTATTGTTTGTTGCATGTGTTAGCAACATATTGATGTAAAAATAAATGAAAGAAAACTCCATGTATTAGACCAAATTTTACACCTTTGAATTGTGAAATTATTTATGCCTAGTACTAAGTTTTGTAGCTATTCCAAACAGTTTTAATATTAAATAATGATCTTGTCTGGTTAGAGCTAATGTGCTAAATTGCCTTTATGTTTAAATTTTCATTGAAAACATAACAACCAATCATGCATTGGCTCTTTGCTGGTCTTCCTTACACTAGACAGGTAAAAAGCTAATTGCTGATTGGTTCGTGTGGCTTTCTCAGTCAGCCACATACATAGTGTTTAGGATCACAGACCGCAGATTACGCAACAACTCTCACTCTATCTGTCATGTATTTCACATTGCATAAAGCAGTGGATCGATCCTCGTTATCCCAGATAAAGACTGCCTGCACACACAGGCTTGTTATGTTTACACTGTCACAGCCTAGAGCTAAGAGCATGACTTACGGGCACAGCCTATATTTATTAAGAAATAACTACATAGTATTACTATAAAAAGTCTGCAGCCTCTATTGTTCACACTATATCAACATTAACGCTTGCCGCTTGCTTGGGTGTTTTTATTTTTTTTTATTTTGAATTTTTTCACCCTTGGTTCTTTAAAAATAAAAAAATATAAAATAAAGTATTGACTGTATGCAGTCACGATAAATGCAGGTCTGATGCTGTAGAATAAGGATTGGATGCAAATCTCGGTGTTTGTACCACCCACACGGAGGTCTGTCAGTCCGCACAGTAGACGGGAGGAGTTAGGAGTGAGGTGCCACAAAATCAGCGGCTTCTGGAAGTCAGGTGACTTTATCCGGTCCTCAGTCTTTTCTTGGGGATTGACTAACAGATGTTACCGTATGATTGAAATCATTTGTTCCTAGTCCAGCAGCTGCTATCGTTTAAGACCACCTGTCCATGTTCCAGCCTGTAAGTGATCTAGAGCAGTGGATTATAGTGGTGTTTAATTGGTGTATTCTAGTAATCCACTCAGCGCTGGACACGGTTGGAACATTTGCACACTCGCTTTTTACAAAACAAGCAACTGGTGACCTTTCAGAGCCTTTGACATGTCTCTTATTATTGAGCTCACTTTAATGCTTATCTGTAATATTATCAACGTAAATAATATCAATAAAGACAAAAAAAAAAGCTGTCTTTTGTTTTTTTTTTATATATAAATAATTTGATTTGTATAATTACAATCCAATCACCAGCATTTCATGTTGCTTATTCACATCATGGGCTGGATCCAGACTTAAGTAAGTGCTTGAAATTAGTTACTCCTGGGCTAAACCATGTTGATTTCAGGGGGAGTCAAGGTAATTGTATTCTTTGCATGCAGGAATATATCTTTGAATTGCTTACTGCACACAGATACTGACCAGCTTTACTATCACACTGTTATTTAGCCTTGGGATAGGAAACCTCAACTCTAATACTGTTTGCATCAGATGAAATATGACACCCCTGCAATCAGCATGGTTTAGCCCAGGAGTAACTCATTTCAAGCACTTACTTAAGTCTGGGTGCAGCCCCATGTCCATAACCACATAGCACTGGTGGCTTGTGCACAATACAGGTGACAAACTCTTTTCTTGACAGCTAAAATACGATATAAAACACCTTTAGCAATGACTATTGTTATCATGTCTTCCTACCCAGGCCTGGCGACAGGGGGAATCAAGAGGGACAGCTGTAATGGACCCCGAGGTTCAGAGGAACCTCTGCATTCAGATGCTGCAGACAGTATTGAGGAGGGATGGGGCCCCAAAAAATTTGAGTGTAATGGGCCCCAGGATTTCTATTGCTGGGCCTATTCCTACCGTTGGCTAGTGTTCAATGTAGAAACCCGCCCCCATGCAGTATACTTCCCTCTAGTGTTTAACAGATAATTCCATCATGAAATTCAGTTTTTGTAACCAACGCCCACCTTCAGTAATGAGGGATATTAAGGAGTTGTGTGACTGGGAAGTTGAATGGGCACAGATATTAAAGGGATGCGATTGCCAGCTGTATCATTGTTTTAAAACCTCTGGAAATAAAAAATTGCTATTGGGAGTAGGCATCTATTTCTCTGTTTCCAATAGCTACAGGCTGTTTCGGCTGCAATGAGTGTAAGTTTATGGTTAGGCTGCAGTGGGTATAAGGTTAGGGTTAAGCGGCAGGAAACGGAGGGTTTGGTAAATACACTTACCTTTTGGCGGGTGACTCTTCGTGACTGCAGAAATTGCAGCACTGCCGTTTTCGCAAATTGAATCTATTCATCTGCCGTACGATGGTTGTTTGGAAAACCTTTCACACTTAGGATCGCATCCTAACTCACTCGGATCTGTAAATACGGCCCATACTCACTGGGCTGATCCAGAGCTGTACTTACACCTTTTCTTTAGGGACAAGTGTAGACCTGAGAAATACCGTGTGGGACTGCGAGGGGAGGAAATTTACATTGTCACAGCAGAATTAGGATTGAGAGGTGACGTTACTTAGCTCAACGCTGTTTTATAGATTAAATTTAAAGCTATGCAGTATGTGAGTCAGGGCCGTGGGCCTAAAGGCTGCCCGATGATGATAAACTTTGGGACATTGATTCAGAGTGATTAGGGTGTCTGGTGCCTTAATCTTCACATCTAAGGCACTTCGGGCCAGATCCAGAGATGGGAACGATAGGGCGACCTGAACTCTAAGTGTGTAGTTACGTGCGTACGTTACTAACCACACTCTCAAAAGGCCCCCCCCCCCGCTCGCTTTCAGGAAAAACCACACGTACGGAAGACAACCACGCCCCTCCACACGTACGGAAGACAACCACGCCCCTCCACACGTAGGTGACTAAGTGCGATTCAGAAGTCCGTGCCTGAATCCTACGTAACTTGCGTGAAAAAAGTTTCTACACATGCGCAGGTAATCCGCTCCTAAATATACGCACGGAAAGCCACGCAAAATCGTATCTGTAAATACGGTCCATTGTCAGCATTTAAGCAGTGTTTGATCTGTTTGTCGGCTCTTCTATATTTTAATTGCTGTTGTGCAAAAGTATAGCATTTTCCCTGCGTGCCAATGGGCCTGATCCAGAGCTACGAAATTGCCCGATTTCGAGCGAGCGTACGACCGTTTTTTGCGTATTTTCGTACGAAAATTCGCACTGCGCATGCCCAGTATGACAGCTTCTGGTCGGCTGGACGACATGAGCGTATAGCGGTCGTATGGTGTGCGAAATATTCGCTCGAGGGGCGTGCGTTCAGTACGACGGTCGCCTGGGCGCTCGTTTTACAACAGGGAGGCGGGGATAGCCATTTAAATTGTACAGTATGGGCGTGCTAAGGCCGTACGCTTTGCGTATTATGTGCGAAAATTCGTACGGCCGACGGTAGTACCCAGTGTAGGGTATAGCCGCCGTAAGCAGGTACTTTACTATGGGAGTGTTAGGGGCGTGCATGTTTATTCGCACGGTCGAGCGTACGCATTCGCCCGCCGTGCGAATTTTCGTAGCTCTGCATCAGGCCCCATGACTTCAAATTAATTAGCACCCCTTACTTTGCAAAATGGTGTATCTGAGCTGTACACTTGCACCTGTTTGGCCCTTGCTCCCAAACTCTGAATCAGCCCCATTGTGGCTTTCCTTGGGTATGTGTTTGACCAAATCACTGTTGGCCTGCAGTCTGAGAGCACAGAGTTTACCTGGTCGATCCATCACGGCTCCTCTGTGCTCAGCCTCTCAGAAGGGCAGGATGACACCAGTACAGAGGAGGCCATTAATGATATTCCGCCCTGCACACGATAGAAGGTTTCCTAATAACAGAGTACAGCTTACAGCAATATACAGACTAATAACACAGAACACACTCCTGGCTTCACAGTGAAGAGAGAACGATTACTTGACATGTCAGATTAATAGCTCTATGTCCCCTGGAGGAAATCCATTACCAAGCTGTTCGTTTCTAATTTCAGCTTCTATGCTCTTGTGTTTCAAAGAGAAATATACACTATTGTTAGTATGGCCGTTCATTGCCAAATATTATTCTTAGAGCCAGATGCTGCCAATTTGCCTGAGCTAGGAAGGATTCATGTGCACCTGTTGCTGATGCCTAGGCCGTCATTATTTGGAATGAACCATGGAAAGCGGATTACTAGTAACTATTTGATCAGATCATTGGGTGGTTCATAGCTTAGACCTACCTGTGGTTTACTAGGGCATTAGGAGGTTCTGAGGACTAAAACAATCTGTAGCCAATGAAATCGCTAGGACTAGATCAACGCTAGCATTTGAATGTTCATAGGACTAAAACAATAAGAATTAGGGGCCGTATTCAGAGATTCGTTTTCCCGGCTAGTTCCGTACGTATTTTTAGGCACGTTTAGACTGCGCATGCGTAGTAACTTTATTTAAATTGACGTTGATGATATGCGCGGAAGTGCCTTACGGATGGACCTGTGAATCGCGCGTGGATACGACGGAAAAATACGCACGGGAGAATTGAAATAAAAATGGGTGGGGGGGGGGACATTTAAATGAAGGAAAGTGGGCACGATTATCAAGATACGCATGGACGGAGGACATATACCCACGGGACTGCACACGGAAAGTTACAGGTGGTCTATGGAGGTGTACGTCTCCGGAGCACGGATTAGCAAGGGGAGTGACTGGGGCTTTGGTGGGTGTTCCTTGCTCCGTCCGTGCGTATATTTGCGGACCGATGGGGACACGGATCTCTGAATATGGCCCTGGAACATTAGAATGTAGAATTAGTGGACTCTTTCTTTGTAACTGATGAACCGTTATCCTAATCTACCAGGTCTCTGGAGCCACCAACAATACATCCTGCTCCAATGTTTAGTTCTGCTATCTTGATTCAGGCATAAGAGGAGCAAACTGTCTATCTCCAAGCTCCCTCATATATAATGATTTATGTTCATATATATTTTATTTATTTTTCCCTGTATCAAATAGGGACTGGATTCCAGATGTACATTCAAAGTACAAACATTTGCAGCCCTGTGGCTACTAACTTATAGACTTTGCTATGCTATATTCTGCACGGAGGAGATTAGTACAGTCCCTCTGGAGAACTGCACCCTGCCTTAAGTATTCTGCTCAGATTGTACGTAAGGACTTAGCTAAGCCATTACTGTACAATAAAAAAGCCTATACCCACCCACCATGTGTGTCTCGTTATCATAGTGAGTGGGCCGCCCCCCCTGCTCAGACACTGAAGTCCGCACGGAATTATGCATTTTTTTTTTACTGCACGTGCTCAGTACACACAGCTGATTTCTGTACTAGATGTACGAAAATCGCCTATAGTTACTAATCATTGATCCGACCCAAAACTAGTATGTTGGTTAAGATCACATTTTTCAAATGGCCATTCCACCAATCAAAATATTCTATTTTTCCTGGCAGGTTTATGTCAGCCAGTCAAATTCCCTAGAAGCTATTATGCTTTAGAATCCAAACCCAGGTTTTCATTGAGTTGTAAAGTTCTAATACAGCCATTTTGTCAGTGAAGGAAAACTTTTTATACCCTATTAATGTGTATGAAGCTTGCTATAAAAAGCCTCTCAGAAGGTTATGATAATTTAGCAGGGAATATGACAATGAATGTCTTCAGTATATTTATTTTCTGGAGAGATTACATTTTTCCATCCAAATATGTGAAATATTGCAGAACTACCTTACAGAACTATAAATGTAAATGACCTTTCCTTAATTTATGTAAATCTGTTCCTTGTATGAATGGCCTGTAGTTATGGTGCAGAATAGATAGACTCACAAACGTTTGAATTGATTGATATAGATATAACTATAAATGAGCTGCAAAAATAAGCTTTTATTGAGCTAACAGGTTTTTTACAAACACAAATTATAATTAAAAATAAATTGTTCTATGTACACAGTTTGTTTTTTGGATTAGGTATTGAAATATTTAGTGGACCTAGTTAACCATAGATGAAGCTTTGAAGAATAGAAAAATGTGTAGCCAAACTTGGTACCATGAAGTATTTTGTTGGTCCACTAGAAAGTACCATTGCCCTAAAAGCAAACTGAATAATGTCTGGGGTGGGCAGGTGGTAAAGGTGACAGCTGCCTAAGGTACAACAAGCCTTAGGGGGAAAAATTCAGTCTTAAACCACACAATGGGCCTGATCCTGAGCTACGGCCGCCGTCGCTAGTACGGCGGCTGTAGCTCAAATGCGCATGCGCCAGGCAGATGTTGCCCGGCGTTACTATGGAAATGCCCGATCTAAGATCGGGCGTCCATAGTAGCGGCGTTGGGACGCTGGAGGGGACGTCCTCCAGCGTCCCAACGCTCACGTTACTCCTGGAGGGCGGGGGGAGGTAAGTAAATTAGTCTAGGGGGGCGGGCTAGGCGGTCATACGCTCCTGTGTGAGCGTATGGCCCCTTCTTTACGCCGGGCGAAGCTAGGGTAGCCTTCACCCGGCGTAAGGAAGGGGCCATACGCCCGCACAGGGGGAGTGCCAGGAGGGAGTCAGCGATGTAACGCTGAGCGCTACATCGTTGATCTGGATCAGGCCCAATTTGAGGAAAAACAAAGCATAACCTTTGTTTGCAAAGTGAAAGTATCACCTGACCATCATTCCTGGCTTTTTGATATTTTGTATTCAGGGCCACCAAAGCCAGATTAACAATTAGGCTAATGGGACTATATTCCCAGGCCTCCATCTGAAAATAGGCCCCCACACTGTAGATCTCCAGGCCTCCCACTGCATTGCATAAAGATGAATGTCAGGGACTGACATTCTCCTCCAAAGCATACTATATAGTGTGGGCCCTAGATAATATTCAGCCCCAGGCCCACATGGCCCTCAATCTGGCCCTGAGGACTGCCATTAGGGGAAGACAGCCAGGACATTTGTCCTGGGTTCAGAAAGAGAGTAGACCTGCCGAAACTCACTTTATTTCTCCAGCAGCAGGTATCCTACCGCTAAAACTTGCTGCTGGGGAGTTGTAGCAGACTGTACAACAGCGGGCCGATTTGCAGGGAATGATATCCCTGCGCCTCAGCCTGCTGTGCATCGGAACTGCAGATCTGAGGTATCCTGACCACTCACTACAGCGATTATTGACCTGTTCACCTGATACTTGCATGATTGCACCAATAATCGCTGTAGTGTATGGCCAACTTTTCAGAGGCTCGATCCTAAGATCATTTGGATCAGATCGCAGGCATACTTACTGTGCTGTGGTATTGTCACAATAAAGACATAATTTTACAAAAAGAAGTTGTAAACAAAATAACTCATGCACTTTGTACTAAAGCTTTCACAGAGTGTGTGGCAGAGTGCATGAGAGTTACAGTAATAGACGATTTCCTAAATGCGTAGAGCCTTTTGGACAATCTTTGAAAAGTGTGCAATATTCTATCAAAATACGTCTAGCTCATAATTGCTGACTCCCCTGGAATGCCCAGGAGGCTCCTAAAATTCAGGCATTGCATCCGGAATACCGGGAGAGCTGACAAATCTCACGGGATTTGGGCTTGAGGTAGTGATTTATTGCAAATTACTGCCTCGTGCCCTGAGCGTTACCAAGGATGAGTGGAGCTTGATGACATCATGTTCCGCCCCATCCTTAGTAACCCTAGGAATGGCAGCTTTGATTAGACAGGGGCGGAGCTTCAGACATGATTTGCATAAATTACATCCTCAAGCCCTGGCCATATGCTATCATCTCTTTTTCCCAAGAAGTCAGCAACTATGTTCTAGCTTAAAGCCTCCATCAACAAATACATATATTTTTGTCTTGTTTTACTGGAGAGATAGCGTTAGAAAAGCCTACCAATGCAAAGCAATGAGAAATATACCGGTTCTCTGTGTCAGAATACTCCTTACTAGGGTAATATAAGGTATGACATTCTGATGCCACGCCTACAAGTCACCTGACTCTGGCACATATCTCATGGCCCACCCCCTCGGTGCCCGGTTAAAGCTTGGTCTTTGACACATGAGTTCCAGTCCACTGGTGGATTCCTCAATTTGAGCTTGTAGTTCATCAAAAATATTCGGAGCGGTTCCACCATCGACCATAGAAAAACTTCCAAAGGGGATTGGGGTCCTACACACGACAGAAAAAATGTGTTGTTTATAAGCAACGTTGTTTGCACATGTTTAGTAAAATTCAGGCATAACTTGTTACACATAAAAAAATTAAAAGGTTCTTCTCACTTATACATGATCAAAATCAAATACTGTACAGCCTGAATAAAACCTTGAGGCCAATGCCCATATAAGGTATGGATAATCCCTCTACCCAGTGATCGATGGCTTCATCTTCTCCTGACTGCTTACATTGGCAACCCCTTCACTGCACGTAACTCAGGTATGGATTTGGACACTAGGGACCTGATTCAATAACTAAAAAATCCTTCGCCGGCGTATTTTTAACGCATTATTTTTTTAATTTACCGGCGTTATTTTTTTTTGCAATTCAATTCTTTTTTTGCGTTAAAAATACGCTGGGTTTTTAACGATAAAAATCCGCACCTATGAGAGGTGCGGATTTTTAACGCTGCCCTATATTGTGCCCCAACAGGGCATGCTGATGCTTGTAGAACTACAAGCATTAGCATGCCCATGGACGCAAACTTTTTGAAAACTTCGCCGGCAATTGAATCGGGCCCTGTGTTTCCTGTTGTTTTGTTTTCTTGCTTGTCTACGGCATTCTTATTTTATCATACACTGATTGGATATTTTATTCGTTGGACATTTTACAGGCCATTATCTGGGGGGGAGGGGTCAGCCAGGAGACTATTGTCCTGGGCCCAGAGGCAGATGCTTACCTTAGCTCTGCAGTATCCTACTACCAATACTTGCTGCTTAGAGCTGCACATTAGCAGACCAAT
>WWET01002187.1:178979-205802 GCA_011038615.1 Limnodynastes dumerilii
TAGGGAAAGCCACGTTTATCATCGGTGAAAGACAAACTAGTTCTTGTGAGGTTTGAGAGGCTTGAGAGGCAACCCAGACTGATCAGTGGAACATCAAGGCACCTTGTGGATGGATTTGTACTAAAGTGTTCAAAAGTGTTTTTGGGAAGTTTCCAACGTATCATGGCTGCCTTTACTATCACATGAATTTCCCCTAATTATTGCTTATCGTCCAAACCTCACAGTGACAGCTAAATAATACGATTACCCACGTCATGGGTTTCTTTCATTCATTCATTGAGTCTTTTTTATGTGTTACATATAAAAAAAAATATTACTGATGGATTAAAAAATAAAACGTTCCAAAAATTGGAGGCTGATTTTGAAAAATTTGTAAAATTTACAACAATTTACCAAAATTGTTTAAAGTAGTCCATCTTCGTAATCGGACATTCATTTTACTTATTGGGCATCTTTTTTTCATTGCCTTTTTGATCTTCTGTTTAGTTTATTCGGTCGGTATTGATCCGTTTGCATTTAATGTTTTTAATTTTTTACATTTAGTTTAAAATTTGGCAGTATTGGGCATGGTGGGCCAATGGACCCATTAGTGGACTTGGTGTATACCAGAACGTGTGCTGGACACAATTATTTATGGTGTGTAAGTAAAAGGTGAGCTAGAGGGTAGACTATCTCTTTTCACCCTCATGCTTCCATACCAGCCCCTGGGGGAGAATGGATAACTTCGGAATCCTGGAGATTTTGCCCCAGAATCCTCAGACTCTATAGAAATATCGGAGCCTGTTGGAGACCTTCTCCCTCTTGGTGTCGCTGGTAAAGAGGACCCGTTACGAACAGTGGGGCTCCAAGGGGAATTTATATGAATCGGGGACTGAGGACTTGTAACGCCCCATGGTGAAGTGCTCTTGCGTTTCGCTGCATTGATGACATTGCGGGCAAGTAGAGCTTTCATCTGTTTTCCTGCATTTGGATCATTCTGTATTCTTAATGGTGATGGGGATTGGGACCTTTCACTCCAAGCAGGCGACATAGAGCGGGGTAGAGGAGGACTCAGTATTACTGAGCCATCGTCATAACCTGGTGAGGATACTGATGAGCTTCCCCACCCATCCAATGAACCTCGATGTTGCAGGGTTCTGTTGCTTGAGGGTCCTGGTATAAATTCCCTTAATTTCTGTTGACAAAAAAAATGATATATTTATTACCAGAAACATGGATTATTTAATAAAAATGTGTTTATTGTACTAGTTTGTTATTTAGACAGTTAGTATTTATATATTAGTTGTTTGAATACATTTTTGATTGTTGTTTATTTATAATAAAAAGTGTTTTTACATATATAAAAATGTAAATAACAAAAAAACATTCTTCTAAACCACAGCAAGTGCTGGATTCATTGAGACCTGGTTGTCTCAGATTCTTTTGAGTGTAATTTTTGTGCACAACGCCGCTCCTGATATGGTATTATGAGTGTGCTGAGATGGCAGTGAATTTTTTTACAACTCCAATAAAGACAGTGTGGTCACCGTGAGTAATCTGTATCCGATTACTCATATGGTGACAGGTAGCAGTTTCCCCTAACTCTTCTCCTAACCCTCCTCTTCTATTAGCCTAACCTTAACTGTTCATATCCTACAGCCTAACCCTGACCCTAACCATGCTTGTCCCGCAGCCTAATCTTAACCCTCCCCTCTCTGGAGCCTAACTATGGACTGGATCCAGACCCCTGCAGGCTTTCCATATGTGCAAGGGTCTGTCCATCCAATAGAGAGAAAGGTGTGCACACCCCCTGTCACTCCCCACTCTCGTCGGGCTTTGCATTAAGTCAACCGTGCGGATCAGCAGTCTGTACGACCGCTGATCCGCACAAGTGTGGGAGCCCCCTCCCACACTGTACAGTTAGTATGCTCCCCCCCCCAACCAAGTTAGCGGGCCGAGGGGAAGCACAGCCCATTTCCTAACTTTGATCCGTACGATACTTGCTACGCTAGAGTTACTATCACAACACTAGCGTAACATCTGGAGGGCGCATGCGCAGGGGGTCAGGGGCGCTTACAAGTTAGTTGCCCTGGGCCCCCCACAAACCTTAATCTGGCTCTAATAACAGTGGAATAGTGAAACTGCCCACACACTACTGATTATCGTGAAGCATGTGACAAGGACCAACTGGTTGGAATACAGACAAAATGGGTCTGACTCCAGACGGAACGATGCAGCCGCAAGTGTGTGCACACATGGACACAGGTCAACAGGGAGATCGCCCTAATTATTGAGTAGTGTGTAGCCACTATACAATGTCCCCAGCTATCAGAGCATTGTGACGGGATCCAGACATCATATAGCGTGTGGCCTCTGTTGTGTGCATTTAAACATCCTGCACTTATGGAAACCTGAAAACCGCGTGGGGGTGTGGATCCGGTCCTGCGCTATTGGGTGTACATTAAAGTCCGGCTCAGGCTCTCTCTTTCTCCCACCCTGCTTCTGGATGAACAACGTATGTGTGTAGAAATCCAAATGGTTTTAATTTTTTTTTATAATTGACAATGCTTTCTATAAACCCCCTTCCACCCTTCCCCCCCTAAATAATTTTGTATTCCTCCAGTGAGTATACTGGATTCACAGCACCACTGTCTGTACTGTAATAGTGCATTAAATGGTTGATATGACATTAATGTTCACATGTAATTGGTGTTGGGTGTTATAAATATTTTGTAAGTGCTCCTTAACACTTTACTAAAAGTTTTGTGACGCTCTAAGTATAACTTTCACCACCCTGCTCAAGACTTCCCTACAAAATTTTACCCAAATGTTGCTATGGGCTGTCAAAGCATTGTTCTCACTCCTGATTGGCTGTTTTAAAATAAGTTGTAAAGTTGTCATTACCCTTTGCCTCCCTCATCACACACTGGAAACCACATCGTAACTTGTTATTTTTCAACTTTTACAAAACTACAAAAATGGCCAACACAACTTTAAACCGGTTCCTAACTTTGCAAGTCATAGTACAAACTTGCTGCTATGGCTATAGTTATGTCAAAACTAAAAACAAAATAAGCCCCATTTAATTGTATCCCCATTAAGCATTGGTCCAAGCTCAATTACATCTCTGACTGATGCACAACACTTGGGACTATTAAGGTGCATACACACTATACAATTATCTGTCAGATATCTGAAAGATCTGGCAGTTGGGATGGAAATCCGGTAGTGAATGAGAGCAAATAGTATTGTCAGTTGCTCTCATTCATTACCACATTTTCATTCCAACAGCCAGATCTTTCAGATATCTGACAGATAATTGTATAGTGTGTATGCACCTTTAGTTATATGATTACTTCCCGTTCCCATAGCTTGTTGCATTTGCTTTTTGTGCAATTGGTATGAGACAGAGACGGCAAGCACCATATATTTGTATAAGCATTATAGAAATATTACTTTAAACATCGCTTGACAACTACTGATCAGTCTTCCCTAGGCCTTGATCATCACAATAAACACATGTCGTGGTATTGCAGTCACAATATTTGTTCAACGATGTCATAACCAGACTAAAAATACATCTTACATTATTATACCCCCAGTATTCTATTTCATGTCTGTGTTAAGGTGTGGGAACCGAAGCATTTGGCTTGTTTACAGATGTTTAACACTCATACCTATAATTGCCCTTTGTGTTTTCTCATAGAAGAGGAAGAATGTTGTCATGACTTCATTGAAAAAGAATTGAGGTTTTTTTTTTAAAATAAAAAATGTATTAAGCCTACAACAAAGGCAAATGCTATGCAATAAGAAAAGAATATTCCTGATATTGTTGTATTTTCAGTATAAAGAAGCTAATAGATGAGCATATTTTTATATTTTATAATTATTAAGGATAACACATAGTTATATAAATAAGTCACAAATCACTAAGGTCTGGATCCAGAACAACAAAATGTGGGCACAGTGTGGAAAAGTTGTGTCAGAATCCTCATTATCTTGACTTCCATGCCAGAAGCCTTTCTGATGGTGGGTACAGCATGTATGCGTTATGGGTGGGGAAAGGGAGGGGGATGTTAATTGTATAGTACAGACTTGGCTTAGTATGATCATTACATGGGGCTGGTGCTCCTGGGTGGATGAAAGTCCTGGGGTCACCGTCAGATTTACAAAGCTGTGGGTTTGGAAAAGTGGAGATGTTGCCCATAGCAACCAATCAGATTTTAGCTAACATTCTCTAGTATGTAAAAGGAAAGTAAGAGCTAGAATCTGATTGGTTGCTATAGGCAACATCTCCACTTTTCCAAACCCTCAGCTTAGTAAATCTGGCCCCTGGTCTGCCCGGACTTTAGGACCACAATTATAAATCTGCTGTGGCATTGGAATTAGTTACAATCTGGTCCTATTTTACTTACTAACAGTTTTTTTTTTTGCACGTGGTTCTTTACAGAGGGGACTCGTTCTTTGGAATGAAAATCATTTTTCCAAAATACGGAAAGCCTAAAGCTCATTTTCGTCCATCTCTATTTTGAAAACATACCTAACTAGAATTTTTCCTAATAAATGGGTAACTATACCGAGGGAAGGGAGTCTCAAGGTAAGGCTGCAGGAAGGGGAGTCTTAGGGTTAGGCTGAGGGGAGGGGAGTCTTAAAGTAAGGCTGCAGGAAGGGGAGTTTTAGGGTTAGACTGAGAGGAGGGGAGTGTTAGGGTTAGGCTGCAGGGAAGGGAGTCTTAGGGTTAGGCTGCCATAAGCAATCATTTGCCCAGCCAGTTTGGAACTATCGAAATAGGGCCGTTCGCGATGGGGACCCAAACCCTGTACAGAGAATAGTTCACTTTCACATCATTCCCTGCCCCATTGGAGCTACATGCAGAAGTTTCCTAACACATACACACACTAAGGTTAGTCAATTAACCTACCAGCATGTTTTTGCCATGTGGGAATAAACCCACACAGACAAGATAGAAATTCCACATAGATAAGGCTTAGTCCGGGAACTCAGGACATGCTGCCCCGTGCTCGCCCTCTTTATATGCAATGATTAAATAAAACATATGTGTTTCTTATTTTGTGCTGTCTATGGGGGGCATTCAGTTCCCTCAACAAACACAATTGGCTAGAGAGCACCAATTCCTAACAGGCAACAGAGCAACATTACCCTCATGTCCCATTGATAGGAAGATGTGTATATTCTGCTAATCCACATTCTGGAATAGCCTCTGCTGTAACTATACAATGTCCTATATATTTATGAATTCATATTCATGGTCTCATCCTAGGCCACACTCCATGCTCTTATACAGCTTTCATATGAACTGAAACGATGTGGAATGACTAGACAGGGGCATTTGCCTTCTTGACTGACCCCAAATTGGTTTATCACCCTCATTAAACTAGATCCCCCCGCCCACCTACACTAACCTGAACGTAGGGACGCTGGGGGACGTCCCCTCCAGTGTCCCTACGGCGCTGCTACGGACGCCCGATCGTGGAACATCTGCCCGGCGCATGCGCAGATCGGCTTTGCAGCCGATCTTACGCTTACGCGCGTCGTCCTAGCGATGGCGGGCATAGGTCTGGATCAGGCACAATGTGTCGCCTGTATCTTATTCTTTAAAATATATCTAATCAGCTACCAGGTAATAATTCCAGGATAAATGCCTATTAATGTTGTTTGTAGGTGCACCTAAAGTGATCTTGTTTACTTCAATTGTGGTCTGAATGTCTTAATATGCCCACTGGCCCATGTCCTGGTCTTGTTCTTGCTCAGAAAAGTACTTATTACAGCCTATATAATCTGCCTTCTATGGTAACCCACCCCTCACATATGAATGGTACCAGTCTTGTTATGGTGTAAAATATGAATGATATAGTGCTGTATACAAAGTAAATAATGTCTTTGGACATTCGTTATGGGGTCTGTGTCAGACTGATATAGATAGATTGTGGCGTCAAGTGCATCTCTATGTAACATACAGATGATACCTCCTATGGGTGTGCTTCACCTCTTCAATGGTCTATTTAGCGACAGACCGTCTTGTGGCAGTTTAATGTGACTGCTGGCAATTGGCAGCATTCTCCATTCTCGAGAATGGCGGTTCATCGAGTTCCAGTGCTGCGAAGATTCCTACGGTGAAAGGTGAGCCTTTCATCCTAACCCTAAACTTAACCCTCCCCTAACCCTCCACCTTCCCCTTCAGCCCTAACCTTCCCCTTCTTGAGCCCTAACCCTAACCTTCCCTTTCTTTGAACCCTAACACTAACATCAGCTGGTGGCTGTATCATTGGGCCTGATCCAGCGCTACGAAAAATTCGCACGACGGGCGAATGCGAAAATACGCTCGTCGTATCAACCTACACGCCCCTAGCACTCCCATAGTAAAGTCCCTGCTTACGGCGGCTATACCCTACACTGGGTACGACCGTCGGCCGTACGAAAATTCGCAGAAAATACGCTGCGAAAATACGCTTAGCACGCCCATACTGTACAATTTAAATGGCTATCCCCGCCTCCCTGTAGTAAAACGGGCGCCCAGCCGACCATCGTAAAAAAAATACGCCCAGCGAGCGAAAAATACGCTAACGATACGCCCGCTATTCGCTCATGACGCTCGGGCGACCGGAACCTGTCATACTGGGCATGCGCATTGCGAATTTTTGGCCGAAAATTCGCATACGCTCATCGTACGCTCGCTTGCGAGCGTTGCTCTGGATCAGGCCCATTGTCACTATTTGCCCATTTGGATCGGAAACCGCATCCCCCACCAACTTGATCTTTTTATAGGAAAAAATAGGATAGACACCAATAAATATTAATTTCCACTCTAGAAAGAGGAAAGATTAGTAATGGACAATTGACAAAGATGTCACATCCTGAGGACCTAAAAGTGGAATATTTTCCACCTCTATTCCTGTTTTAAAGTTCACGCTTGAGATAAGTTTCCAACCTCAATGTATCTACAACACATGACAAGACTAAGATATAAATAATGTATTCCTATCTTTCATGAATTATACACTAACAGATGTATGTAAACTCTGAGGTTTTAGCATTGATAGGCCATATATTTTCATATATTGTGAGATCAACGCATGTGATCTTCTGCTGAGCTATTACAGAACTGGCTGTGAAAATCTTTATGTACTGTTTTGTTAAGGAAATTGATATATTTTTTAATTGCTTGTGTTTCTACTCCTGTAAACATACCTAGGGCCAGATTTACTGAGCTGCAGGTTTGAAAAGTAGAGATGTTGCCCATAGCAACCAATCAGATTCTCTAGTATGTAATAAAGAAGTGAGAGCACTTTTTCAAACCCACAGCTTAGTAAATCTGGCCCCTAGCCACAGAACAACGCATTTTGAATTCATCTCATTCTGCAACCAATAAAAATAATTGGTCAGATTCACAAGCCCGTATTTTTTAACATATGTGCCTGATTTTCCGAATCTAGCTACTAGGCATGCATAGTGACTATTTTAGGCTATCTACGTAGCGTTTCGGTATGTAGATTGTGTACATGTGGTCTTTAAAGTTCACGCTTGATATAAGTTTCCAACCTTAATGAATTGTCTACAACACATGACAATACTAAGATATAAATAATGTATTCCTATCTTTCATGAATTTGACACATTAAAGACTGCATGTACGCAATCTACGTAGCGAAACGCTACGTAGATAGCGTAAAATAGTTACTACGCATGTAGACCCCAGTCTAGTAGTAGCTAGACTCGGAAAATTAGGCATGTATGTTAAAAAATATGGGGTTGTGAATCCGACCCAATGAATCCACCACCCCAAAAATGACTATACAAATGGCTTATTGGAGTCATTTAGGAGACTTAAGACTGTTATAAATAGTTTAAATTTAAATCTATTGAACAGATAATGTTACCATTGGAGCGTAGTAATAACCAAGGCTTTTTTGTGGGGCAGCTAGGGGGTACTCACTACAGCTACCTTTTCTGCTGCTCAGCCAAGTGATTACCTGAAGCAGGACCCCTCTTTGTTCTGGCAATACAATTGGGTATAAAAAAAGACTGGGGTCTACATAGAGTAAACCTAACTCAAGACTCTGGATTAATATACTCCAATAGGGCATTAGTATCAGTTTTCAACGTTAGGGAGCTGGCCCAAAATTTAAGAGAAGGGACAGAATAGGTGTCAATGTGTGGGGTGCAAATTAATTTAAATACTTTGATTTTGCACATAGAACTCAAATACTGCATGGCATGTGCTTTATTTGTAAATTATTGTTGAGCTAGGAAACATGGGGCCTGATTCAGACTTAAGAAGGAGCTTGAAATTAAGACTTACGGACGTGAGGCCACTTACACACACAAAGGGCCTGATCCAGACCTACGCCGATGCGCTGTGCTTAGTAAAGCACAGCGAATCGGCATGTACTTCCCCCCAACACTCCCCCGTCGCAGCGTATTTTCCCTTGCTTACGCCGGCTAAAGGCTACCCTAACTTCAGCTGGCGTAAGCGAGGGAAAATACGCTGGGACTGGAGCGTATTAACGAAACCCCCCCCCTCATTAAACTACCTCCCCCTGCCTACCTACACTAACATTTGCATAGTAACGGCGAGGGAAGCCCCTCAGCCTTTACTACGGTGATACTACGGCCAACATCTGGCCGACGCATGCACAGATCGGCATTTCAGCCGATCTTACGCTTGCGTATTACCGCCAGGCAGCGTAGGTCTGGATCAGGCCCAAAGTGGATAAGTTGCCTGAATTAACTGGAGGGCGCCTGCACCCTCCAGATGTTACGCAAGTGTTATGTTAATAAGAATAGCGTACCTAGCATCATATGGAACTTAGTTCCGTACAATGCCATTTCAGAAGAAATGGACCGTGCTTTCCCTCCGCCCGCTAAAGTGGGCGGTATCCCACACTCGTGCAGATCAGCTTTAGATAAGGCAGGCTTATGGCAATGTAAGCTTTCCGCTTTCCATACGTGCGAGAGTCTGTCCGTCCGAGAGAGAGGGGAGTGAATGCCTCCTGTCACTCCCCTCTCAAGTGCAGGCTTTATGGCAGCTTATGCTGCCATAAGCCTGTCTTAAGTAAATCGTGCAGATCAGCAGTCCTTATGACCGCTGATCCGCACAAGTGTGGGATACCCCTCCCACACTGTAAAATTAGCATGCTACCCCCCGTCCACTTTAGCGGAGGAAATGGGCTTATACGGAACAAAGTTCCGTAAGTTGCTTGCTACGCTAGTGTTACTATTGTAACACTAGTGTAACATCTGGAGGATGCATGCGCCCTCCAGTCAAATAAGGTCACTTACGTGCCGTACATAAGTGGCCTAACATTATTTAATCTGGATCCGGACCCCGGTCCTTAATTTCAAGCTCCTTCTTAAGTCTGAATCAGGCCCATTAAATCTAAGTTTGATCTTACAGTTTATATTTGCCTTCCCTTACTGCTCACGTCTACTCCTTCCCTTGTTTTGTCTTTACTCTAAAACTCTGGATCAGCTCCAAGGTGTGCAACAGTACCCTCTTAATACAAAACAGAGTACAGATGACAATCCTTCATATTCTACAGTGCAAACCTGTAAGCATAGCCTCTCTTTGTTGAATAATTATTGTAAAGTTGGAAGTTGGGATTTAGAGACCTTACCTTAAAATCAGGTGACATTAAATGACGGTGGTCTCAAATTTTGAGGTAACCAGTGAAAGGCTAAAAATTATTTTGAATTATTTAGAATATTTGTTTCTAGTATACAGCAGATGACAACCATAGTATTCTTACCACATGTAGGGCTATTTGCAACCCATGACCATATTGCTATCCATTGGTTTCTCTTCTTAGTGTTTTAAAAACCAGTAACAATGAAAAGCATAACATATATTACATAGTCTTATGATCACCCTCAGGATACGCTAACAGTGAATACTTTTTAACTCTGTAGAGTAGAAACACTTCAAGCAGATCTTGCAGTTGAGTGGTGCCTATTGAGCTTACCACAAACTATGTGATAATTAAGCCCATGTATGGGCTATGTATATAGCCTTAACACCCTATGTTTCACTTATAGATTTTTGTAAAAGCATAAGATGATAACAGAGGAAGAGGCAGAAATAAACAATGCAGAAAAGGCACAATCATAGAGAAGGTTTGTTTTTTAACATACACAAAGCGCATAGTGTAAAATTGATAAATAAAGACAAAGCAAGAAACCCGTCAAAGTCAAAAGAACTTGGCTGGAAAATTGCATAGAAGAGATGAAAGATGAGGAAACAGTTTATCGCAGAAGAACTTTAGAAGTCCAAGCAGTAGTAGAAAGTTGATGGCCTTGTGTGAGCAGTCTGGTGTGTTCAGCCTTTCCTTGTAAGTTATCTGATTCTTATGTAATATTTCATCACAGAACAAAGTTTGATTATATAACTAATCACATTAGTAATAATTGTTAATGACAGTAGCAAAAAAAATAAAATATCAATATAATTATTTGTAATATGGAGAGGGTTTCCACACCTGAGACTCCAAGCCTGAGTTTCTGGCAGAAAATGTTGGCCGAGGCGCTTGCATTACAGTTTTACTTCGTTGAGATGACACCTGGGCATTTGAAAAGGGAACTGGAGACATTGGAGAGACCTGACTGGTTGGTGTCATTCTTCCGTAGGTAAGAGGAGTGTTGGAAGCTTGAGATGGTGATATGGTAGAAGAAGGTGATCGTATAGACTGGGAATATGTTGGAGAATATATAGATGGAGAAGGAACCAAGGGAGAAGTTGGGCAAGACGATTGTCTGGTAAACCGATGTGATTCCAGCACCATAGGCTTGGGTGGAGGTGCTGCTTTTGGTAGTGTGCTCAGAGGATCTTTGGTTGGTGAAAGGATGAACAGAGAGGACTGAAGTTGATATGGCTGTCGTTTAGATATTTCAAGCTCTTTTTGTGATTGCGAGAGCTCTGAGGCAGCATTATGAACAGGTGCAACATAAGCAGGTTTAGGTGATCTTTGATGATTGTGGGGTTTGTGATTGAATGAAGGGGAAGGTGTCTTAGCATTTGATACAAACTTAAAAGATGGTGGCAGAGACATTGTAGGTGAAGGTGACCGGACAGAGTCTTGCGGTGTTGGGGACTCCACCACAAATCGTTCCATTCTGGATTGCCGCCTTGCAAACAATTGCGCACCTTTCCCTTTATCCTCTGACAGAGATTGTATTGGCATAGGAGGTGGCTTTGCTGTCACACCAGGGGACTTTAGACTAGATGACCAATCAAGAATTTTATCTGCTTGGCCGGTATTGTTTTCAGCATTGGAAATCTTAGTTTGGAAATTAGAAGCTTCTGCTCCAAGAGCAAATGACTCCTCTTCAGTTGATATATCTCCATTCCCCTTTTGTTTTTTCTTCACATCTGCATTTTGCACCATTGTCAACAGATCAGGATTGGGTGCCAACTTTGGCTTTTCAATAAATGTGAACATTGATTTCTTAGGTCCTCGGCGTGACGCAATTGACTCTAAGATGCCTGTCTTTGGCTGCACCGTATGTCTTGCTTCTCCATAGTTTACTACTTGGTTTACTGGTGCAATATGCGCAGACTCTGTTGGATATAGTGTAGAATACATAGGAGGAGATCGGACACGCGAGACTGGTGGAGGACTTGATAATGTCTCGGCATATGTAGGTGGTGGAGGTAGCTCAATGATAGGACTTTTTTCTGAAGCCGTTTCAATTTTCTTAGCCACTGACTGACCTCCAAAGGGTTTAGCTGTTCTGTTAGACACAGCTATTGGCTTGGACAGAGTAAGATGTACTTCACTGCATTGTGTGCTTTGTGTGCCATTCTGTTCTTTCATAATAGGCGATTCTGTCTTTTGGCTAGTTTGAATAACCAAACCATTGGTGTTTGAATTTGATACCATCAATTTTTCCTTCAGATACGCACTTAAAGGTGCTTGATGGTCTTCTTCTGAAGCACTTGGTGAAGGTGCACGTCTGTCTATTGGAAGGAACTCTGTCTCTTTGGCATCCTCTCCCCAATAATCATCTCTTTCACCAGTGTTCCCAGGGTCAGGTGAGGTCTCATCCATGCTGTGGAAATGTGAAGGTCGCTCAAGGCCAAAATGAAATTCTGTATCCTTTGACTTAGCAAGTGTCACACCATGCTGAAGCTGCTTGCTCTGCGCCTGTATTGTATTTTGAGCTTCAGCTAATCTTGCAAGTTTTTGTTCCTCAAAAGCTTTAATTCTTTGACGGCGACGATTGAAGAGCTGAGCTCCACGTGAACACCTTCCTGAAGGACTCAGCTGGGAATCATTATTATCACTAAGTGCCTGAGCTTCCCTTAGCTCCTTCTCTGTGAGACTGGGGTAATCTATGGAAAAATGAAACAGAGGAAAGTTATTCACTTAACAAAACTACCTTTCATATAGCTTATGTATACAATATGGAAAGTGTAAAATATTGAGAAAGGTCTGAAAATATCTGAAACACAATAAAGTCAAACTTTTGCAGACCAGTAATTGCAGCCCAAAGCTAGTCCATGTCTGGTCAACATCAGCCCCTTTGACATGAGTAACTTAAAATGTAGTCCTCTTATTCATAACTTGGATGTCACAAAGTAAGAGCAGTACACACATATGGAATAGACTAGGTAGTAGGTTAGTCTTCGACTAAACAGTGAAATTTATTCACTACTTCGATCCACTCTTTGTGTTTGCTTTATTTAAATAGATAAAATGTGTTTGCTTACAAAGCTGTAAGCTTGAAATTAAGCTGTTTAAACAGTGGTCATATGGTCGGAATCTTTAGTCAAAAGGTGCCACAATCCACGGCAGTGAAGCCTTTTGCCAACAGGTGAGGGTTCCCCATCAAGAACGGCCCTATTTCGATAGGGACATTCTTTGTCAGCCAGCGTCGAACTGGCTGGGGAATCTATTGGATAGCAATTGATTCCTGGAGCACCGAATATGGTGCTCCAAAAGGTAATTGAGGATTCCAATCCCAACCCTCTCCCTTCTATTACCCTAACCCTCCCTTCCCCGCAGCCTGACCCTAACCCCCCTTGCCTGCAGCCTGATTCTAACCCTAAACCTCCCCTTTCATGGCCCTAACCCAAACCCTCCCTTCCCCAGAGCCTAACTCTAACCCTCCCCCAAAGCCTGGGTGAGTATGCTGATTGCATACTCACCCATTCATAAAAGAAAAAAAACAAAAAAGGCTAGAAATAGAGCCAGCTGAAAAGGAACTTTCGACTGTGTCTCTACTTCTCATAGACAGCCATCGGTGCGGGGACTCCCACCGTTTGCCAACAACCTATTACTCACAGTGCCACTACAGAGGACATTATCTCTTTTTGTAGGTATTGCTGCTGGAAATTACTGGAGTAAAGAACTTTATGTACAACGGTAGCATGGGAGAGAGAGAGAGAGAGAGAGAGAGAGGGGGGGGGGGAGAACTGGAGCATAGGAACTGTGNNGTAGAACTGGAGCATAGGAACTGTGACCAGTAGAATATGAATTTTACATGTTTTATATATTTCATGTATTATATTTAACCAATGCACTTAGCTGCCAATTATGACAAATTTCCAAGGACAGTCTCATGATTTATCTCATGAAACATCCTTATTACAACTGCGTGATAACCTTTCCCTTTTTTTGCACGTGTAATATCAGTTTTATTATCTAGTCTTTATAAGTTAATATTTATTGAGAGAAGTTTGTAAAATGCAAAAGGTACATTAGAATAACAGTTAGTGACCTTGATTGTGGTGTTCCAAGGTCCAGTAAGACTGTTTCGCACGCAAGGTATTTAGAAGCAACCTCTTAGCGACAAAACATCTCTGGAAACAATTTTAAAATGTTTGTATGAATGTCAATGGGATCTTAGTAAATCCTTATGTGTGACTGATGTTGTTCCCTACATCATTTGCGATCAGTGTTATTGAGATATAGTTCAGTCTATGATGTAAAAAACAGTGGTGGAAGTAGAAATTTAGAAGTGGCGGTATGGACATTTAGAAGTGGCGGTATGCATTACTTTGTTAATCATGGCCTTGACAAAATTAATTATGGCACTTGTTAACCGTCAGCGATAATATTTAATATTCTGATTAATGTTTGACAATCTATTGCTTATTTGACAACAAAAATACAGCAATTTACAGTTGTGCAATAAAATGTAATGTCTTATGCCGCTGATAAGGAAGTAGCTACAGAGGCAAACATTTCCAAACCACTATCCTGGTCACTGGTCAAAGCCAGAGATGTGTGTAAGGGTAGACCAGGAATGAGAGGAATGTCAGGCCAAGACAAAACATATATTATGCTTCTTATGGGTATGTGTAGTGTAGTGAGCGGTACATCTCTAATCTTACAGACATTGGCATGCACTGCTTCTGCTTCTTTACAAAGGAAGGAACTCTGGCAGGAAGGCATGGCATATCGGACAAGTAGATCATTTGTCAAAAGAGTAGACGGGAAAGCATAAAATAAAAAACATTTTAACCCCCAAAATAACTCTGAATATGGTTTAGGGCTCCATTAAAAATAAATACATAAAATACATAAATACAATAAATACATATTCAAAGAAAGACAATAGTTATCTGAAAGTCTTTAACACTACATAACATCACATGTAGATGGGAGCACCACAGACCTGCGATTTACAGACGGCATTAGTCATTGCACAGCCTGGTACATCTCTCCAGAAGCAGGTATTGGGGGTAGGTAGGGTTACCACCTTTTAATTGTTAGATTCCTGGACATGAACCCTGGAAATTACATTTTTATTTTTACCCTTTTGATTTTTTTTTTAAACCTTTGCTTCAACATTTAACCTTCCCCAATGTCCGGGAGAGATTTAGGGCCGTATTCAGACTTCCGTCGTGCGATCGCGCCACAAATGTTCGCACAGACGGAGCAGGTCGAAGCAGGTTACACCCACCAAAAAATCCTGTCACTCCCCTTGCTTTCTCCGGGTGGACGGAAAGTTAGACCTGCATTGACTTGCCCTAACAAACCGCACTCACTTCCGACCTTATGTGTCTTAATTGCGGATATTTACGGCCCTAAATCTGTAAGCGCGCCCACTTTCCATCATTTAAATGCCCCCCCCCGCCCATTTCTATGCTAATCCTTAGTTGCGTATATTTCTGCACCGGATCCGGCCCTCCGAGCGCTTACTGCATGCACAGAGATCTGGTTGGAGGATTTATCCTCCGATTTTCACTGATGGCATTCATCCATGTTTTTATTGATTGCTTTATAGTGTTAATTTTTATTGAATTTGTATTAAACTTGCGTTTTTGTTTTATATCTCCCTGTCCTTTTTTTTCCTGAGGATTAGATTTAAAGGGACCTCTACACCAAGTTTTATACACATAGGGCCTGATCCAGACCTATGCAGCCCGGCGGTAATACGCCGGGCGTAAGCGTAAGATCGGCTGAAAATTATTTATGTTGGAATTTTGGACATTCCATCAGAGGATCTAAGGTGCAGCTTTCTGTTGGCGCAAACCGCCAGTCTTATCCATTTGTAAGTTACAGAGGAGGCTAGCACTTACAAAGGGGGCACAGAGAAGACTGGCACTTACAAAGGGGGCACATAAGGAGGCTGGCACTTATAAAGGGGGCACAGAAGAGGCTGACACATATAAATGGGGCACAGAGAAGGCTGGCACCTACAAAGGGGGCACATAAGGTGGCTGGCACTTACAAAGAGGGCACATAAGGAGGCTGGCACTTTTAAAGGGGCCCCAGAGGAGACTGGCACTTACAAAGGTGGGACATAAGGAGATTGGCACTTATATAGGAGGCCAACACTTACAAAGGGGCACACAGGAGGCCGGCACTTACAAAGGGGGCACAGAGGAGGTTGGCACTTATAAGGGGACACAGAGGAGGTTGGCACTTATAAATGGGGCACACAGGAGGCTGACACTTATAAAGGGGGCAAAAAAGGAGGCTGGCACCTTTAAAGGGGGCACAAAATGAGGCTGGCACTCATAAAGGGGGCACAAAAGGAGGCAGATACTTTTAAAGGGGACACAAAAGAAGACTGGACACATATAAGGGACACATGGAGGCTAAGCACACAATTGGCAGAGGTGGTTGACTGGGCACATAGGCATTTTACATATTTTTTTTCAGGGGGGGGGGGTTGAATAACGCATTAGCTTCAGTTCAGAATTAGCTTCCATTTAGTGACCTTTTAAGGAAGTGCTTGTAAAAAGTGACATTTGCCCGTAGTCTAGAGTGCAAATGTATACAACTGTGACATACAATAAAAAAGACAACACAAACACACACAGTAATATTGGAGTGATCTGGTCTATACATTTACTTCTATCTGTTCACTCATCACTTTCCCTTAGTAAAGACTTTGGGCTTTCAAACTACTCTTTATTGTGGTTATCAAGTTATAAAGTTCAGGAAACAGATATGAATCACTTACTGTTCTGTTCCAATATAGTACATAGGATAATGTCTACCTAACATATTATCATTTACAGTACAAAGAACATTATTCCATAAATGGTACTAAATCATAATCTACAGGCACCAAACGGGAGCTGTAAAATATAGAAACAAATCACTTTCGGTCCAGATTAATGTATGCTCCTTTCTGGTTGCTGTGGATTATAAAGAGTGTGAGGGGATCATACTGTACCAAATACCATACTCATCAGACCAAGGAGGCTATCACATTATTGCTGTATACTTAACAGCTTTACTTTATTTCTTAGCCCAGCAAGCCTTGTTCTGTCAGTAGTTCTTCAAGGACAGAACTAGGACCGGCCCTAGTTATCACTATAATATAAATCAAGGAATTTTCCAGCATCTAAAAATGCTTTATTAGCAGCTTTTAAATACTGTATACATGAGTTCGAGATAAGAATACATAAACTTTATTCCCACTATATTTATTTTAGTCCTAACATGCCACAGAAAAAGGATGTTTTAATAATACTGTTTATATTTATTTTATGTTGTTTAATGTGTTCCTTGTACAGTATGTAAATAAAATAGTATTATGTTTACATGGATTTAAACAGTGCTGTCTCAGGATTTAAAAGACCAAAATATAAATGCAATATAATTCCTAATGAAAATTAAATGCATTTAGTTAATGAAATCATGCACCGGAGGTTACAGGATTGTGGAAAGATCACTGAATTGATTCTTGCCCTGCACACATATGGAGCAGCATTCCCGGCCCCAAAAAGATCAGATCGGGCACCGACATGGTACAAAAGCCGAGATCTTGACTACATAGGATTCTGGAATATTTTTTCCTTACTCCAGGGGCCAGATTTACTAAGCTGCGGGTTTGGAAAAGTGGAGATGTTGCCCATAGCAACCAATCAGTTTGACATTCTATAGGCAACATCTCTACTTTTCCAAACCCGTAGATTAGTAAATCTGGCCCTAGTACAGGATAGAAAACAGCTAGATAGATAGCTAGAACCTGATTAGTTGGTGATTTAAGCGGAATGTGAGGCAGGTTTTGTTTTTTTCACTCTATTGTGCGCCTGCATTATTCACATTAGTCCTGTAGGACCATGGGCCTGATCCAGACCTACGCCAATGCGCTGTGCTTAGTAAAGCACAGCGTATCGGCATGTCCTTCCCCCGACACTCCCCCCTCTCCCAGCGTAATTTCCCTCGCTTACGCTGGCTGAAGGCTACCCTAACTTGAGCCGGCGTAAGCGAGGGAAAATACGGTCTGACAGGAGCGTATTAACTGGAACCCTCCCTTCCTCATTAAACTACACTAACATTTGCATAGTAACGGTGAGGGACGCCCCCCCTTAGCCATTACGTATTACCGCCAGGCAGCATAGTTCTGGATCAGGCCCCATATCTGTTTCTGGTGACCTAACATAGGCGGCCCCATCATTCAAGGAAACAGATTTGGTCCTACAGGGCTCCTGTGTGTATGACACAGCCCTATCCAAGCGAGCGCACCGTGGAGGAGGAGGAGGAGGAAGAAGTAGAGAGAAGACAGCAAAGCTACGTGGAGATTAGGGGCCGTATGCAGAGCTCCGGCCGCAATTGCAATTTTATCAGTTTTTTTTTAGTTTTCAGAGTTTTGGGAGCACTGTCCTGCTTTGCAGACAGCAGGAGGGAAAGGGGTAGAGCTTGTGTGAGAAATGAGTGGGTAATTTGTCCCGTATTGGGGTTTCTAAATGTTGGAAGGTAGACAGAATCTTTACTGAATCTACACCTAGATACAGAACATGGCAGTATAAACAAAACAATTATTATTATTTATTATTATTATCGCTTATTTATAATTCTCCACAAGGTGTCCACAGTGCCATACAATATACAACAACAAAATACAGTGCAGACATACAGGGTAGGGATGAGCAGCATAGTACATAATAAAATACAATATAAAAATATCACAAAAATACAATAAAGTGAAGCAAGAACAGAACACAAGGCAAAATGTGAGGTGTCAAGCTTGGCAGATCAGGGAGCAGGGGATAGAGCATAGTGAGAGGTTGAGAGGGAGCCACCAGGTGGGGACGGGGTAAAAGGGTAGCAGAGGGGGGCAAGAGGGTACGAAATGAGGGGGGGTGGTGGAGGAGGGCACAACACTAGGATGAACGGCCCTGCTCACTTGAGCTAACACACTAAGTCGGAGGAATGAACTTACAGAAGATATAAAGGGGGACGGAAGTGAACTGCTGGTGTGAGTGGAGGAGTGGAAAGTAGAAGAAGGGATAGATGTAGGATGCAGTGAGGATGTTAAGTGGAGGTGGGGTAGGCAAGCCTGAACTGGTGCATTTTGAGTGAGTGCTTGAAACCCTGTAATGTGTGTGGGGGGTCTGACTGAAGAAGGGAGGTCATTCCAGTGCAGAGGTGCAGCATGGGAGAAGTCCTGGACACGGGCATGAGATGTGGTGATCAGTAGGGAGGTTAGACGGAGAGGGGTGAAGGTACCAATCTTTTCATTTGAAATATTTACAGTTTTCATAGTTCTATACAGAGTTCATGTGAATTTCATGGAGATCTCAAGAAAGCTATAATAGCAGTGTTATTGTTATTCTGTCAGTGCATTAACCCACTTGCTTTGTAAACTTATTTATCCATTAATTATAAAGCCCTGTAATAGTGCGTGCAGAACTGATATTTCCCAGTAATGAGCTCGCTGACAGACAGCAAGCATTTTCCTGATAAAGTGAATGACCCAGACACAATATGCTGGTAATGGCTCTGGTGTGAGCCATACTTCCATCATTTCATGTAGGCTAATTCACTTTTGTTGACTTAGTAATGATCACATTCCAGCCCAAACTGTTATTTGTCAGAGAACAGGAAGCCTCAGCCATGCTATGCTTATGGACAATGGAAGTGCTGCCTGGAGTTATTATATGCAGTCCTCTAGGCGTCTATACGTATGGCATAGAAACAGAACCTGGATCATTATCTAGGAAGTCACAATGGATTGTAAAGGGAAGATAAGCACTTAATGTAATGTTCAAAAAGCCAGAGGTCTACATAAATTACAGTATTGTAGTCCTAATTTTAAGTGTCTATTGTACATTATACTGGAAAAGTTATTGGACCGTGTTCACAGAACCGGTGTGAGTTATGTGTGGACAGACCCGCACCTAACTCACTACGCATGCGCAGTAGGCCCTTTACTACAGATAAGCCATGGTTGCCAACTCTCCCTGAATATCAGGGAGACTCCCTGAAGAGTGGGTAATCTCCCTGACTCCCTGAAGTGTTGGGCAATCTCCCTGATGCTGATTCAGTTACAGAAGTCATTGCAGTATGATGACAGAATTTAGAAATTGTATCCTATTTTCCTTGCATTAAGGTCTATGGAGGTGGCAGATGAAGAAGTCATTGATCTCGTAGACACACTATGCACAATAAATACTGAAAATATTTATTCAGTCACATTTTATCAATCAATAAATACTGATGCTGCTATTCTTATTGGTAAATAGTTTGCCTGGCAGTGTTAGACACACCCATGGGTGGAGCTATTAATAGGACACACCCCTTTGACACTACAGGACACACCCCTTTGGTGCAGCCTTGATAGTGCTATCAAAATCTCCCTGATAGTCATTTGCAAAAGTAGGCAACCATGAGATAAGCACCTACTTCTTAGGTGTGAATCCGGACCATGATTTGCATAAATTGTGCCATTTAGCCCCACCCACATACCAGAATCAATGTCTTCCCTCCAAGATCTCTTGAGGGAAGAAATAAAAAGTATGCCCTTTATAAGCAGTGGCCCGTTCTCTGTCACCTTGTAAATCAGGTCAATTTACAGGAAAAATATGAACTATGGGATGTCTTAATCTGTATTGTAATCTGAAACTATACAAAGCACCAAATGAATTATTACTCTAAATCATCTTTATGGAAACAAAACCCCCTGAAAACCTGAAGTCCATTTTCTGTTTCACTTTTTGACATTCCTGTCAGTAAACCTGTATTTCTGAGAAACTGCTGCTATTTTCAAACCACTTTATTTTGATCTTTAATTGGCACCATATGTGAGCAAATGTGAATTCTGGTAAGCAAGATCATTATACAAATCTGCTCGCAAGTTTACAGCTTATAGGGGTTTTTTATTTTATAAACGATGAGTAAGAGTTGCATTCTTTTGCATGAAACAGACAAATATATTCAGCTATTGTTCTTTCTTAACACTTAGGGCTAAATTTACTAAACTGTGGAAAAGGAGTTGTTGTTGCCCATAGCAACCAATTTAGATTCTAGCTTTCATTTCACTTTACCTACTAACAGTTGGAACAGTTGAGAGGTATGCCACTGCGTTAGTGCTAGTGCTCTAGTACTTGGTAGCCCCTTCACCCCCCCCTAACCCAGGGTTGCCGACTGGAGAACCCAGAGGGAAGCCATAGATTCATGCAGGGGGCAGGGCTTAACGACGCATTTTATGCATATTGCGTCATTAAGCCCCACCCCTTTACTATTCATTACTCCTTTTAGGTTTATTAGGGGTTGGAGTGGGGCTTGATGACTGTTTCCATGAAATCACGAGCCTCAAGCCCTCTGCGGGAGATTTGCAGGCTCTCCCGGAATACCGGGAGAACTGCCCGAATTTTGGGAGTCTCACAGACATTCCGTGAGAGTCAGCAACCCTGATGTAGGGCATGGCCCTAATGTATTTAATGATAAAAAATGTTTATTTTTTGTCAACTGAAAAATTTATTTTATGTATGGCTCAAATCTACCATTTCCACAAGTGCTATATATAGAGCTTGTATGCATAAAATAGTTGCTTAAAAGATAAATACAAAATTCTCTGGAGTATAAACTCTTTTTTTTTTTAAAAACATGACAGCTGTGCATTATTGAGGTATATGCATAGATAATTATTCCCTAGTAGTCTCCAAATCTGTTAGCTCTTTCATTAACATACACAGTGTTTTTCCATTCCAAACCGCTAACATGGAGTAATTGGCTGAAGTGCATAATAATCTTATGTTGTGTAAACTGCCACTAATTAAAATAATTCCTGCAATCAATAAGCAGAAGCTTCCCAATAATTAAGACAAAGCTATAGAGCAGAAACAGGAATCCTGCACAGCTCCAGGGCCTAAATTTACTAAACTGCAGAAAAGCAACCAATCAAATTTTAGCTGAAATTTTCTAGTATGAAATAGGAAAGAGACAGCTAGAATCTAATTGGTTGCTATGGGCAACATCTCCATTTTTCTTTTTAGTTTAATAAATCTTGTAGTTGTGAAACTACATGTCCCATCATGCTTTGCTAGGTATTAGCTATGCCTCTGCTGTTGCAGTATGCTGGGAGTTGTAAAAACCCTCATTCACATAAAATAAATTACTTCCCTTACAAGATCCATGAACATAAAACCTATTGTTTAATAGTTTAAAAAAATCTCCAATTTTATCTTCGTTTGTTTAGTTGGTTTATTCTTTTTGTATTTCAATTTTTTCAGTGCTGCCAAAATCTAGCCTAAAGGGAGTAATGTAAAGGGAGTATCCTTCCCTTTTAACTTTAGAACCCCGTGATTTACCCAAAACCAGCAACTATGGATGGCTCCATGCTTAACTAAATCGCATAATTTACCTCAAAAATGCACACTTTAAATGAAAGAATACCACAAACAATGTAGAATACTGTAACTTTATGTTTCTTTTAAGACAGACAATTTTATTTTGACATTTTTCCCCTTCCTTTTTTGTCAGGGCCAAAACCTCTGTATTTTTATTGGCGATATATACAGTGTATATACTGAGAGAAAAACACAGTTGTAAAGCTCGGCTGCTGGATGAATCCAACCTCTTAATCCAGTTTACTAGATGATAAAAGGCTTTTTGGAGACAGAGGTAATGGCACTAATTTAAAATAATAGATGGGAATTAAAGGGGTTTTTCGGGCTGATGTTTTCAATTACGGATGTAAAAAATCATTAATGAGTGTATGTCGTTGGATCACAGCAGAGGAAGCCATTTTGTTGGCTGAACCACTACTAATGAGAATACAGTCTGTGGCACCATAGAAAAAGGCTGGAGCATGATCAGTCTCAAGCCTAAGTGATGGTGCTAGTTCCTAGTGGGTTTTCTAGAAGTAAATGGTAAGGTTTAATGAAACAGGAAGTTGCTGTGCATTCTGGATGTCTGTCCAGCCCATAAGTGTCAACAAAATCAGACCCTCCAACATGACTAGGGTTACCACCCGTCTGGGATTGCTCCGGACAGTCCGGTAATTGAGATCGGTGTCCGGAGTCCGAAGGAGTCCCATTCCCGGACTATACAATGTCCGGGAATAATACTATTTCTAGAGTTACAGTACATTTCCAACTCTGAAATGTAATGTAATTATAGAAATAGTATTGTTCCCGGGGGTCTGTGTCCGGGAATTTCTTTTTCAAAAGGTGGTAACCCTAAACATGACCCATTCCTTTAGGTACAATGTACTCTGAACCTGAGCTTCCAACTGTCACTCACCTGGTGAACTGACTTAACTGATATTTCAAAAACCATTTGCCCTTCAATAAAGGTGGTTACCATAGCAACTGACCGTTGAAAACAGAGTATTTTGTACCTAATGGAATGGGTCATGTTGGAGGGTATGCAAAACGTATTTCCTGACACAGGTGAGCCAATGAGCGCTTCTAACTTTTATGCTCCTGTTGTGCTCTGTGTTTGAATAAATGTAATTTAACTGATAGCCAAGAGCATAACTATAGGGAGTGCAAGGGGTGCAGCTGCTACGGGGCCCGGAGGAAGGGGGGGGCTTATGGCAGCCACTTTTCCCTGAACTTTAAGCTGTCACAGGTTGACAGCTTAAAACAGCGCTCAGCCCTCCACGTACAAGCGCTGAGCGCTCTTTATAAATACATTGTGAGCAGCTTTTAGTATTTATAAACAGCATTCAGCATACATGGAGCGCTCAGCACTGTTTTAAAGTTGTCAACCTCTTTCACGCAGATGGGACCATTTAGCCCCACCCCCAGAACCACTTGGCACTGCCGAGTCCTGCCCATCCTTGCTTTGGGCCCCTTCACATGTGCAGTAAAACCTCATACATACATACTTACATACATCAGGGTTGCCACCTTTTAAATGCTTAGCCACAGATGCAGGTAGGGGCTTAGCAGCGAGATTTATGCAAATCGCGTCATTAAGCCCTGCCCCTTGACTAGCAATTAACACTTTCGGGGTTTCATAGGGATGGGGGTAGGGCTTGATGATGCAATTTGCGTTATCAAGTCCCTCCCTGTCCCTAGCAACACTAGTATACTAGTGTTGCCAGGCAGGGGGGCAGGAGTTGAGGCCGTGGTTTCAAGGAAATCACGAGCCTCAAGTCCCTTGCGGGAGATTTTCCGGCTCTCCCGGGAACTGCCCTGAATTTCAGGTGTCTCCCGGAAATTCCGGGAGAGTCGGCAACTATGACATACATGCATACATACATACATACATACATACATATATACATATGATACATACATGCATGGCCAAATGCAGGGGTGCTCTGGGCTACCGTTCACCATGAGGAACTTCAGTTATGACAGTAAAACGACTGCACCTTGTGTTATATTTGTTTTCTGACATGCAAACAATGTTACACTTAAAAGAGAATCTTAAGTTTGTTTTTCTCAACATAAAACTCCGTCTCGGTATTCCATGAGTTACATTCCACACCCTGCTGCACATTCCACATATTTATGGGTTTCAGCATTGGTTTCAATTGCTCTTCCAAGCAAGGGGTTAAATACAAGTTTATTCAGAGACTTGAAAGCCAGTTACTCCCACATGATATTTTAAATAAAAAAAAATGTAATCACTTGTTTGGTTCAATCATTGGAAGCAGCATGATGGCATCCACACAAAGAGGAATATTAGTGAGTGAGCCCGTCCTATGTGCTGGTAATAACATGTTTCTCTGGCCCTTTGTGCAGTCCTGATTATCCAGTAGTCAAACTCACCTGGATTTATATCAGTCTTATTGGCTGGTCTGATCTATTGGGCCGGATCCAGGCCTCCATTCGTTAGGCTAGTTACAAAAGCCTCTTGTGCAAGTAAGTCTAACTGTAACATCTGTGCATTTGTGCGCCAGATGTTACACTACAAATGTTACACTACTTAGTTCCGTATGCTAGGCGATCCGTCCAATCCCCTCCGCAAGGTGGGAAGAGGGAGGAACATTTAAATTATACAGTGTGTGCTGGCAGGGGTGTTTTAAGAAGTGAGGGGGCCCTTGTGCAGGATCTGTACATGCCCCCCCCTCCCCCTTAACTTGAGACAGGACTGTCCCGATTCGTGGGGCAAAAAGGGGCGGGACTTAAAGCACAGTTAGGCCTGCCCCTTTTTCAGTCCCACCGCAGGGGAAGGGGGACTCATTTGGCATCTGTTTCTTCCCTCCGATAGATCTTAGAGGGAAGAAACAGATGGCCCCCGTTCCTCTGCCAACCCTGATAAGCAGAGACTTGGGTGCAGGATGAATGCCACAGGACACCCTGTTCTGAGGGGCCTGTGTGCACTGCACACCCTGCACCCATTATAGATATGACGCCTATGCGCGCTGGCTTAAATACTGTTGTGAGGATCAGCGGTCATACGTACTTCTGATCCGCACGGGAGACTTAAGGAAGCCTTATGGCGGCGCAGTAGCTGATCTAAAGTCCGCATGAGAGAGGGGAGTTTCAGAAGAGTTCTCATCCCTCTTCCGTGCGGACTGACGTCTGACGTGTGTACGCAACAGGCACGGACATCTGGAGCAGGTCCATCATTATTATTATTATTGTTTATTATTATTTTTTTCCCCTTGAGAATGTTATCTGTGCTATATCTAATAAGCTTTTACTAAGGGTGTAAACGTTAAATGACATATTGGAAAAAAAGTCCCACAAATAAATAATTGGATAATGTTATGCTTAAATAAACCGCATTGTGTGTCAACATCATCAGAAGTGATATATGTTCCTTGTGCAACAATATGGTTGTTTATTGGTGACATTCCCAGAAGTGTTTGTCATTATTTTATTATTATTTTTTTTTAAGTCTGCTTTGTCTCTTTCAAATGGTAACAAGAAATATTACATTTATTTGTTTCTGATGGAAAGGGGTTAACTGAACTTGAAAACTGAAGTCTGTAGTTTGACACCCTTCCAAAGACGCGGCTTTCCGAAAATATGCGCCAGGCCTGGCTGTTTCTCTGTAACCTGGCAGTCAAGCGGAGAGGAGGCAGGAAAGGAGTAAGGCTCCCAAATTCAGCTGTGTTCCCAGCTAAAGCTTTTATTTTCTCTACAAATACTTATTAATAAATAGAACTGTTGTTATATTCTCCAGGCCAGACACAGGTAGCATTTGACACAGCAAGCCTTATGAAATTACACCTCCCATCATGCTTTGCCAGATATCAGCTATGCCTATGCTTTTGGAGCAGGCTGGGAGTTGTAGTTTCTCAACACCTGCAGTGCCAAAGGTTGCCTAAGCCTGCACCAAATCTAACGTGCTTCCCAAGATTTCATGAGGGAGGTAGACGAGTTATTTCATCAAGTATTCAGAAGGATGGTACCAATAGCTGCATAATCTTGACTGTCACAGGATTCCTAGTGTAAAGTGAGGAAATCTATCAAAATGCATGTGATTTTGAAAGGCTATGACCACATTTGGGGCAACATATGGAATATATGGAGGTTTGCCCCATTCATACTGTCTCTGCTTAGCATGGTAGAGTTGAAAGTGTAATTTAGAGTAGAAATAAAGCAGGGCCGAACTTATCAGTGGAGGGGCCCGGGGCAAAGCCTCGGGATGGGAGTAGGCGGGGTCAGATGGCACTGGGAGTGGAGCTGGGCGGGATTGCTGCCTGACAGAAGCTATCGGAGGTTGATAGCTTGCTTACAGTTCAGGGGGAGCGGCTACCAGGGACCCTTCTCTTGTCCGGGCCCCGTAGCAGCTGCACCCCTTGCATACCCTCTAGTTACCACTCTTGAGCCAGATTCACACTTAAGAAGCTCCGGCTTCTTAAGTGTGGTCTTTTAAGAAATTACTTACTATGCATGCATAGTAGGTCATTTATGCGATCTTTGTATCAGTTAGGTACAGATTGACTACGTGTGGCCTTTAAAGACCGCACGTAGTTATTTAAGAAGGAAGAGCTGTGCCACGACAGCCTCTGCCCTTTTTTAAGAAGAGTGGTCGGGGAGAGGGATTTAAATCATCGGCATGGGGAAGGGATCTCCGTGCATTATTTAAGTAAGCCCTATGGGCCTGATCCAGACCTACGGCGATGCGCTGTGCTTACTAAAGCACAGCGTTTCGGCGTTCATTTTGACCGACACTCTCCCTGTGCGGGCGTATGGCCCCTTCCTTACGCCAGCTGAAGGCTACCCTAACTTCA
>WWET01002187.1:216119-241742 GCA_011038615.1 Limnodynastes dumerilii
CTCTCTCTCTTTCTCTCTCTCTCTTTCTTTCTCTCTCTCTTTCTTTCTTTCTTTCTCTCTCTCCCTCTCTCTCTCTCTCTCTTGTCTCTTTCGCTCTCTCTCATTCTTTCTTTCTCTCTCTCTTTCTTTCTCTCTCTCCCTCTCTCTTTCTCTCTCTCTCTCTCTCTCTCTCTCTCTCTCTCATTCTCTCTCTCTCTTTCTCTCTCTCTCTCTCTCTCTCTCTCTCTCACACACACACACACACGCGCACACACACACACACACACAAAAAAAATAAAGTCTCACATTCCAGTGGGAATGTTGCAAACATTAAATAATAGCTGGTTACAAGTTGCGAGCTGCCAAAATCAGCTTATTTAAGACATTAGAGATTAAGTGATAAGGTGAATTCACGGCCATTGTGTATGTCTAGTGTAGAGTTTGGAAGCTCTCTCATTGCACAGGGTACAGGACACTGAGTTAGTTGTCAGTATTTGCTGATATATAAACATACATATGAAAGTTCATAGGAAATGGCCACTGTGCATGCGTGAGTTCAAGGCTTTCTTCACGGACATGGGTCATCAGAAGAGGGCAGGGCGACTCGCCATGTGTGGGCATTTGGGCCCTGATTCAGAGATTGAAAATAAGAACTTAAAGTTACACCTGGGCTAAACCATGTTGATTTCAGGGGAGTCAGATTTCATTTGAGTCAAATTTCATTTGTTGCAACAGTATTATAGTTAAAAGGTGATGTTTCCCAGCTCAAGTCTAATTAGCAGTTTAAAAGTGAAGCTGATCAGGTATCTGTGTGCAATAAGTAAAAGCAAAGCATTCTCCCTGCATGCATAGAATAAAATTAACTTGACTCCCCCTGAAATTTTCAGCCTCTGAATCAGGCCGTTGAATTCCCATACTGGCCCTATGTTCCGTACACAGTTCTGGATTACCATATAGGCAGAGCAGACACCGGCCTATGGGCCCAGCACCTTTTAGGCCCAACCCAACATCGGGTCAAAATAATATTGATTTGATCGAAATATTGATAATGATTGAAAGAAAATTACAATAAAGATTTCTTAAATGGTTTCCAAAAGATAGAAAAAATAATCAACTCAAAGAAAGGAGAAGTTTACATTAAAGACTCAATAGAGACTGTATTAATGTCATGCACCCAGTAACAATTTATAGTACATAAACCATAGACATCACATGTAAATGCAATCTATATACGTGTAATGTCCAGCAGTGATGTCATCTCCATCTATCGGCCCATGTGCACACTAGTTCAATGTCATCCCACTAGGGCGCCCGTGAAGGGGGCCCCGAGATGTTGGCTGCCTATAGGCCTCCACTGGGTTTAATAAGGCACTGTCTGTAGAGTAGGGTCAGGTAGGGTTCCAGGTATACGGTCAAGGAGAGTGTTCTCCCTTCACACGTATGGAACTTAGGACCGGACTTCCGGAACTCGGCTGCTCTGACGGAGTTGTTTCGACTCCATTTTCTGATGGGGGCCCGGCCACCACTGACTACACTATTCTCTACTTGTTGGATCTTACAAACTGAGATCCAGGACTGGAGAAGCTGAACCCAGTGCAGGATAAATCAGTGATTCCTCTAGCTCTGAAGCTTTACTAAACAGGAGAAGAGATATCTTCCTATTAACACTGTAGGACAGTGACTGCTAACCTGTGGCACTTCCAGGGTGATGTGAAACTACGAGTCCCAGCATGCCTCAACTGCAAAAGCATAGCGGATACCTGATAAAGCATGATGGGAATTGTAGTTTCACAACATCTGGAGTGCCACAGGTTAGCCAACACTGGTGTAGGAGCTGGTGCAGGAGGCTGTTTCCATTGTGCACTAGTGACAGGTACACTTGTAACATATCACCTGTGAGACAAGTGACACATGGTTATTTTGACAGCCCACTATATACATGCACATAGCTTGCTGCATAGACACTGAGTTCCTGGCATACCTGTGTCACCAGTCTCTTACAGTCGATACCCGCTCAAGAGCTGTACCAGGCTGCACATCAGCGGAGCAATGCACCGTTGTGAATCCTAAGCTCCATCTATATGTGACGTAATGGCATGTGATGTCTCCTAAGAGATGGGACAGGGCAATTACAGACACTAGAAGGAGGGGGGAGGTGTATGTAAATGCAGGGAGAGCATGAATAAGCGCCTTCTACACTTCCAATAAGTCCCCATTTTGCGTGACGGTGCATAGTCTCAGCACTAGCAGTCTGGATCCAGTCCTGTTTGAATAAAAAACATTTTGGGACATGTCTGATATTTGCATTCGGCTCAGGCTTATAGTACCAGCTCTCTTTGCAGGGTTCTGAAATTACCCTGTAGAAATTCTCCATCATCTGTCTGCTCAGTTACCTCTCGTATTACACTTGGAATGGGGATGTCCTGCATCAGTTTTCCTCCCATCCATTCAAACCTGAGCGTCCGTTTAAATAATTGATGCTCGTATAATACAGATGACTGCAGAGCCACCTGAGACCTAAAAGGTTATTGCCCTCAGACTCCTGACTGCTCTATAATTTCACTCATTACCTCATTCACCTCCTGTGCAAAGTACAGAAGAGAATGACATTATGTAACATATGCTCATAGGATGAGGCAGTCACAGCTGTCTGCATGTAGCACATGTGGATTCTATATAATAGACAGATAGAGAGAGGAAGAATACAACAGCTATATAGGCTCTCTCTTCTATCTCACTCTCCTTCCTGGTATTTGTAAAGTCCCAGCGCTGGAGTTACCGCTGACTGCACCATCGCTGGGGTTTCAGAACTCCTGCAAACATTCTACATGCCAGCTACTGGCGGAACAAAGGTCCAGATCTGGACTACTGAAAAGGGGGCGTGTTCAGATCGCTACGCTGCGCACCGCTATTAATGTACGGATATGGTGCACAAGATCCATATAACCATACACTCTTTGCTTCTTACAGCTTTGTGATGCCAGGATGAGCGAGTGGTAGTGGGAAGGTAATTTTGCAGAACAAGGGAGTGGGCAGAGCGGCACAGATCCGCTGCCTGACGAAAGCTTTAAAGACCGCACGTAGCCTGTGCAGCCTCCGAGGAAAGATAGGTAAAGTGGATTGTGGGTCCCCATAGCGAATGGCCCTATTTCGAAAGCGCCGTTCAATCCAAAACAGTTCCGAACTGGCTGGGATATCGAGGGCTTATGCCTCGATGAAACATAGCAATCGATCCCCAGGGCACCACACACAGTACACAGAAAGGTGAGTTTCCCCCAACCTGCTCCCTAACCCTAAGTCTCCCCCCTGCAGCCTAACCCTAAGTCCCTCCTACAGCCTAACCCTAAGTCATCCCCCCTACAGTATAACCCTAAGTCACCGGCAGCGGAGCTTCCGAAAGTGAATGGGTGAGTATGTGAATCACACGCTCACCCATTCATTAAAAAAATATTCTGAGAGGGCTCGCATTCGAAATAGGGACAGCCTATAAACAACTATCGGCTGTCCCTAATTAACAATGCGAGCCTTCACAGCAGGGACTCGCAACAGGATGGGGGGAGGGATGTCAATTAGCCTGCAAGGGAGGGCTGGTGCGTATTTTCCCTACTAAAGATGTTTTTACAGTAGCATATGGCACGCTTAAGTGTGATTAGACACTTAAAAATGGGGGGCGGGCGGGGTAAAGGGGACCGGAGATGTAGTTGCAGATACGTACTTAACTGTGAATCTGGTCCAATGTATTTATAAACTCTGCTCAGCACTCATACATGGAATGCCGCCGCCTCTGTACAGCATGACTCCATCTAGTTCCGCCCTTTCAGACTTGGGCTCCGCCTCCTTCCTATGAGGCCCGAGCCTGTCACGTTCCACCCTTGGTTGCAAGATTCTATTTCATGTCCATGTTGCAAGTTAGCAAAACAGAAATAAGCCCTGGTGACCCATAAGGCCGTGTGCCCTGACCCAAGTCATAAACCTGCAACAGTCTGAGCCAGAAACTTTAAGTGTGATGATTAATGTCCACAGCGGGAGGGCTAAGACGGTGGCATCTTAGACTTGCATCTAGCTAAGCTGGAGAACAACTGTCTACTTCAAGTATTCCAGTGCTGGGGGCACACTCAGTGCTGACACACCCCTTTGGCAATAAAACAGAAAACTTCAGTAGAGAAAATCTTGCCAGAACATTATAAACCTGTAGTTATGCATAAAAGACAATTCACTTACACGGTAATGTAATTACATAGATAATTACCAAGAAAATCCTCCTGATGCCTAGAACTGAAATTGTGAGAGGCTGAACACAAGGTCCCGTACAGAGAGGCTTGAAGCACCATCAGTTTGTAATACACAGAGGGCAGGGCAGAGAAAGCCCCTAGCTGTGTCAGGAATCACTTATTCAAATCAAATGTTCTGTAGTCTTTGATTTTTTTTAAAACAAACTTTTATGCCTGAGTTATGGCTATTGGCTCATGGTACATATATTTTCCCAATGCACAGATGGTGCATCTGCTGGATCATTCAAGTACTAAAAAAAGATCCAAATGAATACAGCAGAAGGGGATGATCCAGAGTTAGGAGCATAACTAATGGTGCGGCTGCAGCGCGTCACAGAGGACACTCGGAACTCTAAGCTCTCACAGACTGGCGTCTTAAGACAGCACTCAGTCTATGAGTGCGGAGCACTGTTTATAAATACATTGGCAATAAATGCTGAGCATTGTCCTAAGATGTTACCCTCTGAGAGATGCTTCACATGCAATGGCAGGTGACCGAACTGCCCACTCTCAAGATGGCATTTAAGTTGGTAGCATGACCCCTTGAAATCCAGACTTGTGGCCGAGTTACTCTATTTCTGTCCCTGAGAGCAGCAACAAAAATTGCATCGCTTAATTTATTTATATTTATTAGCAAGTCATTTAGAGTTGACCAATAAAATATCACCTTGCAACTCTCATCCTGTTTGCACAGCCTGAATCTGCCTCCCCTTGTGGTTTAATATGATTTTGCCAATTCAAATTTTTGCAGTTACTCCCAACTCTGGGGCAGCCCATAGTTTCTCAGACTGGCAGCATGTTACTGTTAGACTTTATGGTACAGTGTGAAGTGTAGACTGAACCAGTCAGTGGCATAAAAACCTGCTCTCCATTGTGTTTCATAGTAGCAGGTGGGGGTAAGCCATGCTTTCTACTTAGTCTATCAGACGTCTCAGCCTTGTGAATAGGGTAATAGAAGCTTTGAAAGTTTTTTTTTTTTCGCATTACTTATTCCAGCCTTTGCTAAACAATGACATGAATCTCATCATGAGCTTTTCCACGGTTCCTGGCCATGATGGCAATATACCACAATGACCCCTTTTCTTGGGCATATTGTCTAGGACAGAGGTTCTCAAACTTTTTTGGGGAGTACCAGTTGCCCACTATGGATTCATATCAGGTACCACTTTGCATATCATGTAGACACCCACAACCCATACATTTTTTTTCAGGGTTTTTGTTGTTTGTTACATATTTTTGCAGTGATTTTAAGGTTCACTGCAAAAAAGAAAAATAATAGTTTAAATACTGTAATCTATGTGTCATAAGTTGAACTTACAGATCTTTCTTGGACGTTCAGTTGTAGACACAACCTTGGTGCTTTGCTCGATTTTCCATTCAAGGTCATTTTTTTCTGTCTTGATTGGAACAGGATCCAACTTCAATGAATCCTGAATTGGTCTTATCACTTCATCAGTAGTGACATCTTCATCTTTACCAAATCCATTGGTTGGCTCCTCTGGTTCTTCCTCAACTATAGCATAATGGGCTGTTCTCACCTCCATGATTTCATCACAGTTATTCTCTCCAGAGCTCTCAATGTTGGTATTTTCCACCCTCAGATAATCATCGGAAGAAGTACTCCAAGATATATCTGCATTCTGATCCATAAGTCCATAGGAAACTCCTTGTGCTGCTATGGATCCATCTAATGTACTCTCTGTGACTGTACTGGACTTCAGCATCATGGCTTCCACATAAGAAACTGTTCCTCACTTAAAACGTTTACAAAACAAAAGTCATCTATAAATTCCTTTACATGCTCTGTTAAGTTTCCTGGGTAAGAGCACAATATACAAACAGATTATTGGTGGCACAAATCCAATCTGTTTATAGGATTGCTTGTCTCATAACGATACTGGAGCGACTGTAGTGCTTAACTTCCCCCTTAGAGAAAAAAATTGGATGTGTACTGTGATACCCTTTCAGCAGTTGTCACCTAATGTAGTTACTTAATTTTTTCCGTTGAATATGAATACATTCTCTGTATGCATAAAATGACTGATAGCAATTTCATATAGTACTAGGCAAATGTTTTATTCTGCCAGGAGGGTGGATGGAGTTAAATGTAATAGGCAGTGGTCCAAAGGAAATATTGGCCAAAAAAATAACAAGTCCGCATACATGCAGGTCTGTCACTAATGGACCATTGTTTCTTTATTTCCAATACTGATTGGTCTGCTTGTTCTTTTCCTCTTTAGTTTTCAGGGGTTTTTTTTCCTTTCCTGTATCCTAAAATGAAACAAAATAAATAAATTAATGGTGCGTAAAAAAAAAATATATTATTCAATAGAAAACAAAACACACAATTTAAATAATAAATGTTTATACAGTAGCTTATATCTCAGTAACAGAGATGAACGTAAAAAAAAAAAAGACTAAAAGGATGAAGAATTAGTATTTTGACCAAGGGCATAATCATACCAGAGGAATTTCCGATCATCTGAACAGGTACAGTTACTTGTGGAATAATCATGTGAACTGAGAGACTACTGGGATCCACATTTAATAGCCAGGCGATTTACGCATGTCTGTATGTACTGTACACGATTCACTATTCTGTATGTTCCCTTCTTCATGCAGAATATTTAAGGTATGGTCCTGCATGTGGAAGGCCTGTATATGCAAGGAAGGTGCAGGGGGTGTGTCCCAGACCCTTCACCATGACCTCTTCCATTAGGTACTCAAGACTCTGCTCCTGAGCTTCCAACTGTCACTCACCTGGTTTTAGTTCATTAAAAAAAAATACATTTTCTCTTCAACACATGTGGTTACCATAGTAACAGCCAGTTGGATGCTCAGGAGCAGAGTATTTTGTCCCTAATGGAATGGGTCATGTTGGAGGGTCTGGTGTCCTCCTCTTGGACATATGAAATTATGAATAGCAGATTGCATATGTTTGCCTACACCTCGGAGTCTAATGTACGGAATATGCTACTAATTCTCGATCCAGTCCTATGTTATTTGTGGCATAATGATGTGAACTGGGGATATTACTGTTTTTCGCATCAATGTGAACTGTGAGGGACATATAATGAGGAGGCCACATGTGGATATTTAGGGGCACTGAAAAATAATTTCCATCCAATCCCCCCCCCCAAAAAAAGCTATTCTGACACCCGTTTCTATTGAAACAATTCAACATGCTTGAACTAAACTCCCAATAGAAATGCCTGGACACCACAGTAGCTGCATTAGAGATACAGGGCCGTATTCAGACCACCGGACTTTAAGACCGCATATACACAATCTACATACTGAAAAGATACATAGATTACGTTAAAAATTTACTACGCATGCACAGTATACAATTTCGGTAAACACCGGACGTATATGCAATACAGAGATAAACCAATTTAACAATAGCCTGTAATACCAACACAATCCTGTGGGTTTTGTTCTTTTTGAACAAATGAGACCTCAATAAAGATGGCCTCTAAAGTATAGATCTGGGGATAGCATTAGTAAACTGCGGAAAAGGAAAAATGAAGATGTTGCCCATAGCAACCAATCAGATTCTAGCTGACATTCTCCATTATGTAATAGATAAGTTAGAGCTAGATTCTCACTGGTTGCTATGGGCAACATCTCCATTTTTCCTTTAAAGGAGTTTAGTAAATCTAGCAACTGATGTGTTCATAGTAGATTATAAGCAATAGAATAGTGCCCTCAATGAGGTCATATAATCACTAAACAAAATGGAGATGGATGATGGTGTGTCCAACTGAAATTCCTTTGACTTACAAAACAAGAGGAGACACGACAAGTTCGTATTATTTTTAAACCAGTAATTTTTCCATATGATTTTCCTTTAAGGAACTTTAATGCTGCAATCTCTAGGCTTGATCTTTGGCGCCTATTAAATTAGCTGTGAAAGTTAAGACAGTGGAAGCTTTGAAGCTCAGTAATTTCACCACCTACTGATTAAACTTGTTTCAAAGTTCCTGTTCTTATGATGTTTAGATGAGAAAGAATTACATTTGAAGCAATTTGATTTCAAGTTGTTTTCTGAATTCCACATGATACGGGAAATGGAGACGACTGAATGCTTTGCATGTTTGAAGAGGGTTAGAGCCATCACTGGACGCTATTGAGGAACATCTGTGGCCCAGGGTCCATGGGAAAGTAGGGCCCTCAACAGGAGTCAACCTTGTACCCTCTCTGTCACTGGGCTAAAACTTCCCACAACAAATAGAGGCTAATCCACAAGTGAAGAGGAGGAAATAGTATAGCCTTCAATATTTTTTATGGAAAATCGGTGCTCCTGGGAGAGCGTGTCTGTAAAAGAGGCAGGGCTTGTTCCGTGCCTTTAATCTGCTCTCATTTGCATGTATGGTAAGGTGTGAAATCTCACCTTATCATATGAGCTAAGAACACACAGGAGAGAGTCTTGTCACTATAGCAGAGTTGTAGGAGTCTGTCCCCGCAGCTCTACTATAGTGATCAGATGCTGCAGGACTGGAAGGTGAGTACAGGGGGAGGGAACTGCTGGGTCAGAATCCGGTACAAGAGCCCTTTTAGCCGTTACAGACCATTTAAAACGGTACTGTACCTGCTTATTAGGTACAATTGGAAGTTATGAAATAGTGAAGAATAGAAAATTCTACATACAGCCAGGCACTCAACATAATATGCATAGTACCAGATTGCCATTAGAAATTTTTGAATGTACTTTGTCAGCTCATGAAAATTAATGCGACAAGCCCCTTCTATATTGCATGAAGCCATCACCCACTGCACCTACTAGCTGACCTCCACTAACAATGACCACAAGTATAGTAATAACTTGGACAGCTGTAGTACCCCACTGTGGTCACACATGATGACTGGTCAAGGGACAAAATATCATGCTAGGGAGAGCATGGAAACAGCTTCCCTCAAAGTGCTTTCTCCACACGAAATATTAGCTTATACCTTTCAATATTAAGTATGGAAAGCATGAATGTGCCAAAAGGAAGCCTTGTTTTTGGTGTGAAGAGGGCGTGGCTAAACCCCAAGGTGTACCCAACACTCTGGTAATGCTAGCTAGTCCTCCCCATTGCTGGCAGGTGTACACGACACCCATTGGTTGCTGCTCTGAATGGATGAATGACCACACCTCCAATTCAGGACAATTTGGCCTAATAGCAAGATAATTGGGAGGGATATAATCATAATGATGTGCAAAGGGTGGAACTAGGAAGGGGGTTGAGTTTAAAATACGCTATAAGCAATAAAGTGGGCATATCTTATATGCCGTGCTTGCAAAAGGCTGTACAATTGGTAAGGTTTGTTTTCTTCAAATAGCAAATCACATGTATGTGAAAGATGATTTAGTGTAAATGATAGTAGATAATACATTTAATAAGTAAGGTCATTTTTTCCCCCTTAAATGTGTCCTGCCAACACAATGCCCATGTGTTACTTATTCAGTGTTGGAGGAACCACTGCAAATTCAGCATAAAAAAATAAAAAAGTAATAGGCTAGGATGTTGTTTACAGACTTTGCCATCTGGCTTCACTTTATACTGACACATTGAGCCAAATCAGACCTAAAAAATGAAGTTGGCAAAAATGCTCAGGGTAAGTTTATTTCAGCAACAAATGACTTCATGGCTCCTGTTCAATAAACCATGAAGTCATTTCTTTACATATATGGAAAAATGTACAGTTCATAAAAGCAGGTTACTGAATAAATATGCCCTATTTAGAATTGTGCAGTAAATGTATACACACAGTACCAGAAAAACGGAATGTCCATAGCAAACAAATGATGTCAGAGAGTGTTTTGAAAACTCTAAGCTCTGTAAAGCTGGACAGTATTTTTAGAGATCAAGGTCTCCACTTAATATTTGTTAGATCTCCTGTGCGACAAGTGGTCAGGATCGCTTCAGTTCTCTGTACTTCTAAAACTGTAATGGTGGCTCAGTGAGTAGCACTTGTGTCTCACAGCACTGAGGTCGTGAGTTTGATCCCAGGCTAAGCCTTATCTGTGGAATTTGTATGTTCTCACCCTGTCTGTGTGGGTTTCCTCTGGGTGCTCTGGTTTTTTGCACATGCCAAAATCATGCTGGTAGGTTAATTAGCTGCTCAATAAATTAACCCTAGTCTGTGTATGTATGAATGTGTTAGGGACCTTAGTATGTAGGGGCAATAGTCAATGTCTAATGTTCTCTGTGAAGCGATGCGGACAATTTTGTGGTGCTATATATAAATAAGCGTTAATAATAGCAATAATGAAGGACCGTATTCACAGTTACGTGTAGTAACTTTTTTTTTACGTAAGCTACGTAGGAAAGCTACGTAAGCTACGCACGGAAATCCATTACGCACGGACTTTACATCATGCGTAGTGAGATACGTTCAAAGGGGCGTGCGTATGAAGTTAAGTGAAAGTGGGCGGGGGAAGGCATTTCAATGGCCTAATGTGGGCGCGGTTAGGAAAGTACATAGTACCTTAGTGGCAGGAAGTCTGCCTAAGTCCGTAAGTTCGAGGGAAGTGTCATGGGTGTTGGCTTGCAACATAGGTGCGTATTTTTGCGAATCCGCGCTTACTTATTTCAAACGTAAGTCTGAATATGGTCCGATATTTGTATAATGATTTATCTGTCCTGCAAACCCCAGCGCTGTTTTGGTCCTTCAGGAACTTCCGCATGTTTAGATAAATGCTCCTGCATGGAGACTGGGGGAGGATTATTTGGGATAGGTAAGTGTTTTAGGCTACCCATAAGGATTGCCAGTGGCATAACTACAGGGGTTCAAGGGGCACAGCTGCTGGGTGTGGGTAGCCGCTGCGAATAGACTTTTTCGAAAGGGCTGTTTTCACTCAGCCAGTTCAGAACTGGCTGGTAAATCGATTGCTTTTGCCTTGCAGAGGCAAAGCAATTGATCCCCTTCCATTACTGTAACCCTCCCTTCCCCGCAGCCTAAGCCTAAGACTCCCTTCCCCGCAGCCCACCCCTAAGACTCCCTTCCCCGCAGCCTAACCCTAAGACTCCCTTCCCCGCAGCCTAACCCTAAGACTCCCTTCCCCACAGCCTAACACTAAGACTCCCTTCCCCGCAGCCTAACCCTAAGATTCCTTTCCCCGCAGCCTAACCCTAAGACTCCCTTCCCGCAGTCTAACCCTAAGACTCTTTTCCCCACAGCCTAACCCTAAGATTGTCTTTCCATTGCCCTAACCCTCCCCTTTCATTACCCTGACCCTAACCAACTGCCTAAACCTAAAACTCCCTGGAAAATGTTACTCACCTCTCCGGTCAGTGCGGCGGGTGCGACAAGTCTGCGATGGCATTTCCAAAAAATAAATGGGTAAGTATGCCGATCCCAAATGTTTTTTTCGAAAATGGAGGCTTTTTTGAAATAGAGACAGACGAAAATTCGCTTTTGGTGGACTCTACTTCTAAAAGACCCATTTTGAGGTGGCAACTCTTACCGGTGGCTGCTATGGGGCCTGGAGGAGGGGGAAGGGGGCCTGTGGCAGCCACTCCCCCTGCACAGTAAACTTCAGCTTAAAGAAAGACGCAACATTTCTGGAGTTGATATTGATGTATGGGAGAACTTGCTATTCTCATGGTATGGAAGGGTAAATTTAAGTCACAACTGTGTGGCATAATCTAACAATATGGTACAGCATGTGTGCATTTATTTCTAAGAATTCTTATTATTCATGGTAATAATTAGAAAAGTCACCTTTTAAAATCCTGTGTTTACCACCGATTGTCACAACATATTGCATTAAATCCCATCATCAAACTCCTATAATCAACGTCACGAGGATTTTCGAAAAAATTCCAACAGTGACTGGTGCATTGACTATCCCCTAACCATAACCCTTACCTTCCCCTTCTATCAGCTTTACCTTAACCCTTCCTGTCCTGCAGCCTTACCCTAGCCTTCCCCTTCTAGCAGCCTTACCTTAACCCTTCCTGTCCTGCAGCCTTACCCTAACCTTCCCCTTCTATTAGCTTTACCTTAACCCTTCCTTTCCTGCACCCTAACCCTCTCCTTCTAGCACCCTACCCTTAACCCTTCCTATCCTGCACCCTAACCCTTTCCTTTTAGCACCCTAACCTTACCCAATCCCCAATAGGAATTTTCTGTTTTCATTCTATTTCTGGCACTGTTACAGTTGCACTTCGCCTGTATCAGTGATGGAAATCAGCCGTCCGAAGCAGACATGCAAAACCCTAGCATAGCATCTAACAGGGTCCATCTTTTAAACAGAGAGAGGGAAAACATGAAGAAAACACATTTTTGTACTGAGAAATCATGTGACAATGCGAATATAACGCAGAATTCTAAATTGGAATCATCAGCCCAAATGGAAAATTAAATGTTATTTTCATAGCCAGTCACAGAGATGTATTGTAATGAGCCCTGATGTTTTATGGCCTTGCTGCATTCAATTATTCCCATTGTTAAGATTATTGCTATTTCTATTGTATTGTTAAATCTATTCTCATATAATAAAAAAATAACATCTAACAGGGTCCATCTTTTAAACAGAGAGAGGGAAAACATGAAGAAAACACATTTATGTACTGAGAAATCATGTGACAATGCCAATATAACGCAGAATTCTAAATCGGAATCATCAGCCCAAATGGAAAATTAAATGTTATTTTTATAGCCAGTCACAGTGATGTATTGTAAAGAGCCCTGATGTTTTATGGCCTTGCTGCATTCAATTATTCCCATTGTTAAGATTATTGTTATTTCTATTGTATTGTTAAATCTATTCTCCTATAATAAAAAAAATAATATTATCTTATGTATGTGGGGGAACTAATTATGGGGATGTTTTCATAGTAAAGGATTGTGAAGTATGTTTTCATTTTAAAATTAAGTATAATTATATATTTACTTATAAGGTTCAGAAACATTTCTAATGCATGGAAATTGTCTTGTTTTAATTATCATCTATTTCTTTTTAAAGTCATATAGCATCCATCAAGGAGAATTAAGGGCTATTGTCACAGTCTCTATATCGTATTACAAATGTGTTCCTGCCATTTGCAGTGTTGATATATGGGCATCTGAACATCTGTCTACATTCAGTTGATTATATCCCACCAATGAAGTCATCTACATTATTCTTGTCAAAACATGTGTTTGGTCTTGCCCCCAGGAAATGATAATTGGTGCAGGTCAAGATATTTGCATTGAATCATGCAAACTCAACTTTATTTGTCTAACTTGAAAGAAATCATTTGTGAGTGTGTATATTTAAACAGATGGTAAATAGCAATGATTATACACAAAGGATACCTCATTCAGGTTACATTTTTCTGCTTTAACTGTCCCCAAGGAATGTAAAATATTCCAAGTTTGTTTGTTACTATTTTAGCTGTAAGTCTGAGGTTAACAAAAAGGGTGAATTATGCATTTTATACACTGAAGTCCACTTAGAATCTGCATCATGCATCAAGAAAGTGATTTCAGGTCCCGACTTTACATTCCCCTTTAAGAATGATGATACATTATGTTATTTTATACACATTGCACAACTATAGACTTGATTTCATGCAGAGTAACATATACAATACAGTAAAAGGGCTTGGTTCAATGACCACGAGTTTTAAACTGTTGAAATAAGAGTACAAACTTGCAGGTCATAATTAATAGATCACCATTCTGTAGTTAAAATAATGATTACAGTAAATGTAAATTTATAAATGTAAAGAAAATGCCACTACATGTTTTTCAGCTGATTATCTTGCAGATCACACCAGAAATCAGGGTTGTCAACTTCGGCGGAGGGAAGAGCTAAAGGCAGGTACGGGGGCGGGCCTAATGTGATTTATGCAAATCACGTCTTTAAGCCCTACCCCCTTTCCAGTACTTCCTCAGATCATAGTGTTCCAGGGGTAGGCATGGCTTGATGACTAAAAACGCATGATCAAGCCCCGCCCATCTCTAGTAACACTAGGGATTACTGTTATAAGAGGCTCCTCTGCCTCTCACACGGGGGATTTGTCGGCTCTCCCGGGATACTGCAAGAACTGCCCGAATTTCGGGATTTTTCCGGGTATTCCAGGAGAACATTGTGTAGGAGTGTATGCTGCAACAGTCATTGCAAAGTACATAACAACATTTAATTAGATCATTTAATACTTCCAATCAGAGGTGGAACTAGCGAGTTGTGGGCCCAAGTGCAAAAAATATTCTTTGGCCCTGATGATATCTCAAGTAACCCGGTGGGGAGCTTCGGTGGTGCGGTGATGACAGCTGTGGGTCCTTGTATCAGCATGGGCCCTGGTGCCGTTGCACCTGTTGCACCAATGGTAGTTCCACCCCTGCTTCCAATTTTAACGATCAAACAATGTCACAATGAGGTTCCAAATGTGCAGTGTGTACGCTGTTTAAACCTTCTATTAAGTGATTATTTCTCTACTTCCTGCGTTAGGGCCGCCTTTGTGGGCGTGTCTATTCCAATTTTTGTTAAAATGGGGTATGGGAGCATAAACTCACATCAGCCAGTATATAGTGTAGTGTGTATGGATGAATTGCTATGCTGATCAAGACTTGAAATTCTATATAGCGCCAGAAAAACATGCATATTGTACGCAACTTAACAGCAGATAGCAAATCTGCACATTGGTAAAACCAGGGTTGCCGACTCTCACGGAATGCCTGGGAAACTCCCAAAATTCGGGCAGTTCTCACGATATCCTGGGAGAGCAGCCAAATCTCCTGTCAGTCTTCCCCCACTGTCTGTCATTACAGCAATCCCTAGTGTTATTAGGGTTTAGGAAATTGATTATGTAATTTCATCATCAAGCTCCGCCCAACCCTAGGAACACTATGTATTGCAGTGATGATGGACAAGGGGCAGGGCTTAAGGGCACAATTTGCATAAATTGCATCATTAAGCCCTGCCCCCAGGGAAGGAAATAAATAGAAAGTAGGTCATCTTGGGGAAAATCGTGTTGATCTGCAGGAAGAGGAAAATATAAGAGTTGACTATTAAAGTTGAGAGGTGACTTTTTTGGAGTTTTCTAACGCAAAGTAATTGTCTACAATTAAATCCGTTAAATCGGAAGGAGCAGAGAACGAGGAACAGGCCTTCTCTCTGCTCCCTCCTCCCTTACTGGCTGTCGGGTGTGACGTCATCATCACATCCTGATAGTGTTACACCGCTAAGTAAGAGGGTCCTGTTCGCAAGCTAACAATCTATAGGACATTGGGGCTTGACTCATTATATGACCAATGATAACTGAATTGAAAATATTCAAAGCCAAATGCTCCCAGCCAAATTTCTGTCATGGCAATAATTTATTACATAAATTGCACTAATAACAGATTTCTATTGTGACATAAGTCAAATATATAGCCACACATTACAGGATCTGAGCCATGGTCACATCAATCACATACACACAGCTGCACATAGCCCAGGGTTGCCAACTTTTAATAGCTTTCCTCTGGGAGATCCTGGAGGGAAGCCATAGATGCCTGTAGGGGGCGGGGCTTAATTACATGATTTATGCAAATAATATAATTAAGCCCTACCCTCTGACTACCAATTACCCCCTTTTTATGTTTACTTTGGATGGGGGCGGCACTTGGTGCTCCCTGCCCTTAGCAACAACAGTGTTGGCAGGCAGGGAGGCAGGACTTGAGGCTGTGGTTAACATGAAACCAAGGGCCTCAAGCCCTCTGCGGGAGATTTGCAGGCTCTCCCAGGATACCGGGATAACTGCCCGAATTTCAGGGGTGTCTCCTCTGCAACCCTGACAGACCTGGGCCCCAAAAAAAAGAGGCAGGCCCTGAGTCTGAATGGGCAGGATTAGGCTGGGCCAGATGTGACTGGGGGCGGAGTTGGGTGGGATTGCTGCCTGATAGATGCTGTCAAAGCCTGACAGCTTAAAACAGCGCTCGGTACTCATACATGGAGTGGCGAGCGCTGTTTTAAGCTGTCAGCCTCTGACCACTTTCTTACAGTGCAGGGGGTACAGCTCTCATGGGCCCCTCTCCTCCGGACCTCGTAGCAGCAGCAGCCCTTGCAGTTATGCTCCTGCCCCTTCCAAATTAAAGGAAATGGTCATGCCCTTGTGTACACTTCCAATCAAAAATGTGTATTTTCAAAATAAGTATGGATATTAATATAGCATTTACATAAAAAGGTATATTATAACTGTGTAACCTAAGTCTCTGTGGCTTCAAAGGGGTTAAGCACCAGAGCTGACTTATTCATTCTGCTGCATTTAACAGGTCTCCCTGTCTTCTACGTTGATCCCTTTCCTGTTTCCCGACACTGGTGACTTAGCCTTAGGCACAAATAAAATGGCTGAGTAAGAGTTCACTGATACAAAGCGTGCGTCAGCTTGCCTTCAGCTGCAGGATTGGTGGATCCCTGTGGAAAGGAATCACATTGGAGATGTGCAATGTCATCACCCTTGTCACCGTGTTTGTGTTTCGTGATCCGTAGAAGAACATGAGCTTATAATCAGCGTTATTTTTTCTTTTCAAGGCATATGAATGGAAACCACTGCATTTATAAGTAAAAGCAGCCATATAAATCTACAATAATTTCTCATTGGATGCTATAGTTTCCCATATTCTCTCTCTAATAAACCTCTTAAAGCAGTGATCAGGACAGGTCCTAGTACATCGTGCAGCCCCCGGAACAGATACAAGCTTTCCAGTGCTCATTTCATGTTCATGTCATGTTTGTTTGTTACAGCTTGTAGCACTTGTGTGAGAAGGTTGCTGGTAGGTATTACATATAAGCATAGTTTTAGTGTGTGTGTGTGAGGTTTTCTGTACTACCACCTATTCATTATGGTGTATAAAGGACTGGGGGCGCTAGTGGGGCAAATAATGAAGTTGGTAAACCCATTTTCAACACTGATAGAGACAATAGCTTAATTGTGGATGTTTCCGTGCCAAAAGTTCTGGGATATGGATGGGTAGGTTTAGGCTGCAGAAAGGGGAGGGTTAAGGCTAGGCTGTGGGACAGGAAAGGTTAGGGTTAGTACCTGAGAGAGGAGGGTAAAGGTTAGGCTGCAGGACATTGGGGCATAGGCAAGTCTGCGGAGAGGAAACAGTTCAGGATAAGCTTCTAACTGCAAGCTGCCAAAAACTGAAGACAATCGATGCTTCATTATGGAAAAGTGATCTGTCAAAAATACAGATCATCAAAACGGCGCTTCACCCAAGGGGGGCTATTACTGTGGTTTGACTTAACTGTTTGTTACTGCAATGATGATGATGTGCCCTTTCGTATTATTAATGGGTCGCACCAGGGCTGCCATAAGAAATTGTGGTCTCTGTATTAAAATAATTACAGCACATTACAATATACCAAAGATCTAAACTTAAGAAGATAAAATTCCCCAGTGATGACACAGCAGAGATAGGGACGAGGGTTGGTGTCAATATTCAATGAACGCGTCACTTGGGATATGAAAAATAAAAGTTTAGATCCTGTGGACTGACAGAGATTATTAAAAAGCGTCTGTAAATATAAATATATATATTCAATTATTCTCAGCACACTTAAGCAAATGTATACATTTTATTTTACAGTTCTTTTAATATAATAGATTATATTCAAATAAAGAGAAATATTTATTTATTTCTTAATAGGTTTTTAGATAGTGTCATTATAATACGTAGCCCTTTACAGACATATTAGAGAACATGAATACTCTGCACATATAAAGCATTGTCCAGGATATATACTCATCATCTAAGTGCTGTGAGGCAGAAGTACTAACCACTTGAGCAACCAAGCTCCCCTGCATCTATTCATCCTATAATGTTTTGCTTAACATCATTTTTTACTTAGAAATGGAAAAATGCATAAATCCATTTTATAGCATAGTTATATATTTTCATGGTGTACAAGTATATCATTGCCATGTCATGATTCTGTATCATGAAATAGTACAGAGAAGGCCAAGGAGGTTACATAACATGATAAACTAGATCACTATGAATCTCTCATATACTACACAAACCCATGGATTTACAGAGATATCTGCCCCAGACTTGGAATTCCAAGGAATATTACCAGAAGATATATTGGACAGTCTGAAATCCTGAACTACATCACGGAAGCAGAGAAGACAGGGTTCAAATATCTGTGTTGGCTGCTTGTCATCTTGGACAAGTTAATTTCTTTCTCCAAGTTCCAGGTAATAGAGAAATAGACGATAAATCTCAGTTTGATGAAATCAATGTGTTTAAGGAATTGTGGGAGGAGACATGCATATTGTTCCTTGTTTGTTCCAGTCACCATAACTCTAACTTTTCTAGTCCATATACTGTAGATCAGGGTTGCCGACTTTTAAAAGTTTCCCTCCGGGAGATCCTGGAGGGAAGCCATAGATGCAGGCAAGGGGTGGGGCTTAACAGCACAATTTATTAAGCCCCTCCTCTTGACTATCAATTACCCCTTTCAGGGTTTCAGGGTTTCATAGGGATGGGGGTGGGGCCTGATGACGCAATTTGCAGGGACTTGAAGCCATGATTTTATGGAAACCACGAGCCTCAAGCCTTGCGGGAAATTTGCCGGCTCTCCCGGCATACCGGGAGAACTGTCTGAATTTTGGGAGTCTCCCGGACATTCCGAGAGAGTCGGCAACAATGATATACTATGATATAATCTAAACTTCATATGTTTCTTTATGCTTACACGTTATTCATGTGAATCAGGAATGATGATGATACTCATGACACCACAGCCAGTAAATCATTCAGCTCTAGTCAACATCAGCTTTTCACATTCTTCCAGGTGCAGACTGACCACAGGATTAACAAGGAATTTTCCTGGTAGGCCTAACAGCGTCTCTATTGTCTGAAAGGATGTGGACAGTAATAGTAGGTGGTCACTAAGATGTTGTATGTATAAAATGGAGGTCACTAGGATGCTCTTAGTATTGGGTGGTGGTCACCCAATTAAAGAGCGTATTTGAGGGCCGCAATGATTGGGGTGGTTCGTTGTATTCAAAAGTGTAAACAATGGTACCTCTGGATGGGATTCAATTACGGAGGATAGCTTACGGGCACAAAGCAGCCCAACTTACCTGCTAAGCGACCAAATATGTTGTGCAAGTGTAGGGTAATACACTTTATTGAGCATTGTTTTAAAAGGTTATTAAGAGTGCAAGCATTCCATTGTGATGTGTCTGCAGTAAAAGAAAACATTTGATTGATTTTAGGAAAAAAAAGTAAAAATATTAGTTATGTACTGGTCTAAATGGGACCCGATTGCGTGATCTTTGGTTCTGTGCATGTGCAGTAGAAAATTACGCCAGCTGGCGTACACTCACCCCTTGATTCAGTCCAATATGTCAATTTTTAGACTGATAATGTGTTACTTGTTTTGCATCAGCTGAATTGGCAATGAGGTTTGACAACTTCCTTGAATACTTTTCCTATCTTGCTTGCAATAGATGTAAAGATGCAGTAAAAGAAGTGGGCAGGGCTTGTGAACGTAATTAGCATAAATCAGTGGGTGGGGTATCAAATCCCACCCACCTTGAGAAAGAATGATCTGCCTGTGTTTCTTCCTCTTAAGCTGGCTATACACTGGAGCGATTATCTACCCGATCATCCAATTATTGGGCAATCAGACAAATAATCGCTCTAGTTAGTGGACAAGATTAATTTTTAAAACTCCAGATAAACGCACCAGAAATACTCTGGTACGCTTATTTGGTCTTTTGGCATGTTTGATTAAATCGGGCACTAGCGCTCAATAATTTAAGGGTTCCAATCAGCTGACTAAATGGCTTTCTGTTCTTTAAGTGCCTCCCTCTTCTGCTAGGATTATCGGTCCCAGCAAGAGAGGTGTATGGTGTCAAAAACGGGTCATTTCCATGGCGGGAAATTGTCCCATTTATTGGGACATCCCCTGTTAGTATCGATAATCTTCCCAGTGTAAGGCCAGCTTAAGACATTATCCTAGAGAATTAAGGTGTACAACTGTGCTCAGTAAAAACCTTTCACAAAACCAGGGGAAATTGCGTTGCCCATAATAGGCCCATCTGCTGGTTAAAGTTGAATAGCGCTTCAGAAATCATTAAACCTTTGTTAACTTATCAATTTGCAGCTACTGGCTTCCTGCAGAGATCACTCAATGAAGCTGATGTCGCTCATTCAATGTCCCAAAAGTGTATGACTTTTTTTTTATTGAATGGGTGATGTCAGCTCCAGTGTCTGATCTCTGCAGGAAGCCATTAGCTGCTAATTGAAAAGTAAATTGAAAAATATATAAAGGTTTAATGATTTACTAAAGGGGATACAATCTAACTTTCCCACCGTGTCACAAAATAAGCATCTTATATTGGAAAGCTGTCTCTGAGCCCCATTGTACAGTGGGGTCATGTCACCTGGATAGATGGAGAGAAAGAAGAAGGAAGGGACGATCCACTCCCTGGAATTCAGGTTAATTATCTAAAACTGGGAGAGCACCAGACCTTCTGAAAAAGGTCCACTGACTCAAACCAAGAAAGTTCAGACTGGTACACTTGATGTATACCCCTTTTCAAGAGTGGTCAAGTACGCGAGTCCTTACTTTCCAGGATTGGGCAGCCACAATTTTTCAATATATCCTTTTGTGGTCATTTTATAACAAACCACTATTCACAACAAGGCAGCGTATTGTTTCATTAGTAACTGTGGCACAGCAATTCAGTGGCACCAAGCCCAGTTAAGTGCTAAGCCGCCTTTTCATGAATAGTGGTTCAACCCACAAATACAGCCTATTCTCTATAGAGGAAACTACAACATTTTGAATTTACCATATAGATTACTGGACAAGCCGAGTCCCTTCTCGGAGAATAGAAACACGCCTTGAAAATGTTTCCACCTCCACAAATATTTCCAGGACTTCCTCTGCCAAATTGGAAACTGGATATTGAAAGTAGTCCAGGCTTCTCTTAACCCCTGTTATGCCTGGGGAATAAAAATGTATCTTTTCTTATAGCTTAGATATTAATCTTTTCTGTATTCACAGTAAATGAAAATGATTCATTCTGACGTTATGACCTAAAGCTCTTGAGTAATATAAAAAAGAGGTTTAATTTTATGAAAAGAAACCAATATTGAGAATTAAAGCTCTCTCGGTGATAGATAAGAAACTACCTGTATATCATAGTTAGCCATATGAATTTTTTTTCTAATAATCCTACAGGATTGGACTGTAAATTAACCTCCCCGTATGGCTTTTTGCCTCAGTTCTCTCTGTATATAATGTAACTATGATGGAATAGCACAGCCAAGAGCGGAATGTGGCAGGCTTGTGCCCTATAGCAAGGAGACCCAAGAAAGGATGGGGCGGGACCAGCCAATAGACCTGGGCAGGATGGGGGTGGTACCAGCCAATAGACCTGGACAGGATGGGGGCGGTACCAGCCAATAGACCTGGACAGGATGGTGACGGGACCTGCTGATAGGAGCACTGTGCACTGTGGCACTCAGCATTCATGCATGGAGAGCTGAGTGCTGTTTAAAGCTGACAGCTTGCTCACAGTGCAGGGCATAGTGGCTGCCAAGGGCCCCTTGCACCTCCAGATCCTGTAGCAGCCACAACCCTTGCTGCCCCTATAGTTACACCCATGAGTGCAGCCTAATTTACTCATTGGTATACAGTTGCGTGTATGTTACAATATAATCGTTGTTGGTTATTATAACATATAAGTCTAGACCCAAATTTCCTTTATTTCTCATTATTCCTTATAATGTTCATTTTCATTTAATAATAAAACTAGTTATAAATCACATACAAATACAAAAAAATGTACACAGTCACCTAACCCAAATAAACTATTGGCATTGCTTTGCCTGGCCATAGAGAATGGAAGCATTGGTGGTCAGAGAGAGACGTGGATGCACAGGGGCTGTGGTCAGTTTTGCCCTAATTCCTTCAGAAATGTTGGAACATTAAGCTCACATACCTTGGCTGCTATGACTGGTTTAATATGGAGTGAACACCCAAAAGGACGTGGAGTAGATTAGAAGACAAACAGTCCGGTCAGGAGTTGTATCTGAAGAGGTTTGGACAAGTTTGTACCCAACTTTAGCCTGCATAGACTACATGAACCCTGTTACACCAATATTATGTTGATGTGGATAGACAGGTGACTGTGTAGTGCTGTCTAGCGCACAACTAAATATTGAGGGAAGAAATATTACATACACAAACTATTTCCCCTCTTCTCAACTTTTTCAGCTCCAACTTCTCTGTATATAGTGAATAAAACATTTCTATTGTGGGTAAAGCTGACTTTAAGGAATGGACAGAGTGGAAAGTCAAGACTTCAAAGGAAAAGCAATCTGATCTATAACATCATTTTAAATCAACACAGACAGGGGATTTAGATGGTGTTATGTGTAATCGTAACAATTGACTTAACTTGCTTGATGTCACTCACACTAAATCTGTATGATCTTCTCCTGAGACATAATAGCCATTTCTAATGTTACACTCATCATTACTGCTTCTAATATGGATATGTTTATACTTGCTGAATTTAACAGTTTGAAAAGTATCAAGCAGAATTGTAAATATTTGGACACCCATTCACTTCATTGTAATATTTAATTTTAAAGCCTTAAAATTAAATTCTCTTATTAAATCTTAAATTAAACCAGTCAAAGAGCATTGCAGAATTGCTACACTGAATAATGTAATGAATACAGGATTGTGTACATACAGTCAGCAACCATAGGCTAGGATGGTAAAGACTTAAAAAAGAAAGACCTATAGCAAAGCATAAAATATACTGATAGACTTTGAGGTTGGAAGGATGGTCATAAAGAGGAATTGAATTAATGAGAGGGGTCTAAAAAGGGGTCACTTGTGAGTGCGATGGCGCAAGTGCCAAAAAGGACAAAATTACTGTCATTCTTTCGGAGGAGAAAGATGGGAAAGGGAAGAGTAGAGAAGAGACTGTGGACAGAAAAGAGGAGAGACTATGGACAGAGACAAGGAGAAAGCTGGGACAGAGTGGAGGAGAGACCATGGACAGAAAGGAGGAGAAAGCTGGGACAGAGCGGAGGAGAGACCGTGGACAGAGAGGAGATGAGACTATGGACAGAAACAACGAGAAAGCTGGGACAGAGTGGAGAAGAGAGCGTGGACAGAGAGAAGTAGAAAGCTGGGAAAGAGCAGATGAGAAAACATGGACATATAGGAGGAGAAAGCATGGACAGAGCGGTGGAGAGAGCATGGATAGAGAAAAGGAAAAAATGTGCACAGAGTGGGGAGAGAGCGTGGGAAGATTGTTATTAAAAGGAATTGAATAAAAGGGATTTAAGGGGTCACTGAGTGCGATGGTGCAAGTGCCCAAAGGGTTAACTGGTCGACGCTATTCTGGAGGTGAAGCTAGGACAGAGCGGAGGAGAGACCGTAGACAGAGAAGGGAAGAGAGCGTGGGCAGAGAGGATGAAAAACTGCGCAGAGATGAGGAGAAAGCTGGGACTAATCAAAGGAGAGAGAGGGGAGAGGCTAAGACAGAGAGAGCGTGGACAGAGAGGAGGAGAAAACTGGCAACAGAGCAGAAGAGAGACAGAAACAGTGGACAGAAAGGAGGAGGAGAAGCGGGCAGGAGCGGAGACAAGGAAAGGAATTGAATAAAAGGGATTTAAGGGGTCACTGAGTGCGATGGTGCAAGTGCCCAAAGGGTTAACTGATCGACGCTATTCTGGAGGTGAAGCTAAGACAGAGCGGAGGAGAGACTGTAGACAGAGAAGGGAAGAGAGCGTGGACAGAGAGGATGAAAAACTGCGCAGAGACGAGGAGAAAGCTGGGACTAATCAAAGGAGAGAGAGGGGAAGAGGCTAAGACAGAGCAGAAGAGAGAGCGTGGACAGAGAGGAGGAGAAAACTGGGACAGAGCAGAAGAGAGACAGAAAAAGTGGACAGAAAGGAGGAGGAGAAGTGGGCAGGAGCGAAGACAAGGGGGCTGATCCAGAGCTACGCCCGCCGTAGTTAATACGCCCGATCGTGGGGCAGTCCCCCAGCGTTAACGCCCGATCGTGGGGGCGTCACCCAGCGTTACTACGCCGAGGTTAGTGCAGGGAGGAGGGGGGAGGGAGGGTAATGAGGCAGGGAGGACGGCGTTATTGTACTAACACCGCTGTCCCAGCGTATATACACTCCCTTACGCCGGCTGAAGTTAGGGTAGCCTTCAGCCGGCATAAGGGAGTGTAAATACGATAGGGCAGGGGGAGTGTCAGGGGGAGTCCCATGCTGTAACACTGAGCGTTAGTACACTCAGCACTACATCGTAGGTCTGGATCAGGCCCAAGAAGGTAAGTAAATATATATATTTTTATTATACTTATTTTAAGGATTTTTGCAATGATGTAATTAGTTTCAGTCACTATGGTGACCGAAACTGCTAAAAAGTAGTTTCATTTCTTTAATCCCCTATTTTGGAACATAAGGACATATTTTACATGCATTTCCATACATTTAGTTATCATTATAGCCTTATATTTAAACATTTTAAATACTGCTCTGAAAAATTCAATCCTTCAGATTTTGAAAATTCATTAGCTTTTGGTGGATTAATGTCTAGTAATTATATGATTTTCTCAATGGGAAAATGGGAAAAAATCTATGTTATAAGTTATTATGAACAAAGCCAACATACCCAAACATACATGCCCCCATGCACCAACGGCCCCTAGAAAAAGTCCATATAAATTGAAAATATATTGTTTGTATTTTATAAAAAATGACATGTTCCTACTACTATTTTCAACTTTACATAAATGGGGCTGCCATGTTTTATTTGTTTGTTTTAGATTAGGAAAAACAATCCATTAACCTGAGCATACTGCAATAGAACAGCACAACCAAGCGGAGAATTAGGATGTTACAGGATAACTTATTGAATGTATCCCCTTGACATGGAAGGCATAATATTGGGCTACCTTCAGAAATGATGGGGCCTGGGACACATCAGTGGGGCCACGCCCCTATGTGACATCATCGGTGACGTCATGTGGGTGGGACCCTGCAGACCTGCATTACCATCTGGCCGGTGTAATGATGGCGGGTCCCTATCAGCTGTGGGCTGTCGGCCCTTTGATGGGGGCCCGGCTAACAGACATACATAATTTTGTCCTTTTTAAGGGCCAGGAGCATAGAAAACAGTTTTAATGTTCTACAAATGACATACCACAGAGCAGGTATTAGCACTCTATGGCACTACAGGTATTCCAATATGCTTGCCTGGTTTCAGTTATGTCTTTGAGTTTGATGGGACTAGTAGTTTCACAATACTTGGTATGCCATAGATTGCCTATCCATGCTATTCAGAAAGGTTCACTGAGCCAAAGGGAAAGATTTACTAAGCTGTGGGTTTGGAAAAGTGAAGATGTTGCCTATAGCA
>WWET01002187.1:256819-267422 GCA_011038615.1 Limnodynastes dumerilii
GCTGAGCAATTGTAGATCCCTAAGATGAATCTGCAGCGGCAAGAGGTAAGTATTTATCCACAACCCCAACCCTTATCCTAATTCTTACCCTAACCCCTTCCCTTTTATTAACCTAACCCTTCCCTTCCATTACCAAAACTCTAACCATAACCCTTTCATTACCCTAACCCTTCCCTTACATTACCCAAACCTTAACCTTTCCTTCCATTACCCTGACCCTAACCCTCCCTTTCCCACAGCCTGACCCTAAGACTCCCTTCTTCACAGCCTGACCCTAAGACTCCCTTCCCCATAGCCTATCCCTAAGACTCCCTTCCCCGCAGCCTGACCCTAAGACTCCCCTACCCACAGCCTAATCCTAAGACTCCCTTTCCCACAGCCCAATTCCAAGACTCCACATAGACTCCTAAAGTGCTCACCAGTGTGGCAGCTCTGCAGCGGCAGTTTCCAAATATATAATAATGGGTTAGTAAGCTGAAAAATAAATTCGACATACTTACACACTCATTAATAAAATCTTCTTATTAGCGCTATTTTCGAAAGAGAGACAAATGAAAATGAGCTTTCGTCTGTCTCTATTTCGGAAACAGCATTTTCTTTATGGAGACTGTCTCCCGTTTTCAAGCATGGTGGTTGGTAAATGATCTGTCATTGTTGTCCTCATGTCTGGTGGTAGCACGGTAGCCTGTCTAAAATGGGTCAGTCCTTTGTGTCTTCAGGTCTGCAGAAGAGGTCAGTGGTACAAAAACAAGAATAACAGCACATGTGGAACACAACAAAAAGGACAACATGCATCCAACATTCAGTTAGCTCTTTCTTGTAATTTGGTTAATTTTTTGGAGCCATACAGACCCTGTATAAACAATGCATCGTTATCTGGAAAATAAAAATTATACTCTGAGTAACTTTTCAAGGAAAGTGGAGAGATGCAGGTGTGCAACTAAAGCTGGGTACACACTGCAAAATAAAAACGATATTTCAATAATAAAAAGATAAACTCACGTTTATTTGACGATCCTGCAGTTGTACACACTGGAACGATTTCACGCTGGATCGTTCCCAGAAGCCCTTTCTGCTAAGTAGACACACATACAAAACCACACATCATAACAGCGTTGATCTGTGATTTTTAGGAGCTGCTAAAATTCAAAATCTAACAATGCAGGACAGAATCTGACGATTCACTGCATCGTTTCACAGTACACACTCAAACCATCTGAAAGCTATCTAACAATTATTCTGTGATTTAAAGGATAATCGTCAGATATCTCTCCAGTGTGTACCCAGCTTTACTCTACTGGGAGTCTGGGAGATCTCACTGAGATTGAGGTATTGTTTATAGAAACTAGCTGGTCCCACGTGACAGAGCCAGGCATAACATTGGACTGGATCCAGACTTAAGAAGGAGCTGGAAATGAAAAGAGGAAAGTTACTCCTGGGCTAAACCATGGTGATTGCAGGGGAGTCATCTTTCATCTGTTGCAAATAGTGTTAGAGATGAGAGGTGATGTTTCCTATCCCAAGTCTAAATAACAGTGTAATAGTAGAGCTGTTCAGTATCTGTGTGCAGTAAGCAATTCAAAGATATATCCCTGAATGCAAAGAATACAATTAATTTGACTGCCCCTGAAAATCAACATGGTTGAGCCCAGGAGTAACTTTCCTCTCTTAGGACCTGATTCACACTTAAGAATCTTCTTAAAATAAGAACTTAAAGTTACTCCTGGGCAAAACCATGTTGTTTTCAGGGGGAGTCAAGTTAATTGTATTCATTACATGCAGGAATACAACTTTGAATTGCTTACTGAAAACAGATACTGACCAGCTTTCCTATTACACTGTTATTTAGACTTAGGCTGGGAAATATCACCTCTCAACACTAGTACTGTTTGCAACAGATGAAATATGACTCCCCTGCAATCAACACGGTTTAGCCCACGAGTGACTTTAAGTTCTTATTTTAAGAAGATTCTTAAGTGTGAATCGTGTCCTTAATTGCAAGCTCCTTCTTAAGTCTGAATCAGGTCCGAAGAGAAGAAAGATACTCATGGGCTAAACCATGTTGATTGCAGGGGAGTCATATTTCATCTGTTGCAAACAGTATTAGAGTTGAGAGGTGATGTTTCCTATCCCAAGTCTAAATAACAGTGTAATAGTAAAGCCGATCTGTGTGCAGTAAGCAATTCAAAGATATATCCCTACATGCAAAGAATACAAGTGACTTGATTCCCCCTGAAATCAACATGGTTTAGCCCAGGAGTAACCTTCCTCTCTTAAATTTCAAGCTCCTTTTAAGTCTGAATCAGGCCCATTGTCTTTCCAATTTAACTGCACACCACAGGAGTGATGACACAACCATTATTATTCACAGGTATTGTATATTATATGATCAAATATATATGATTATTCCTAACATACATTATGGAAACCATTTATGTTTTATATTATATGATCAAATATATGTAATTATCCCTAACAAACGTTATGGAAACCATTAATGTTCAGGGTTGCTTTGAACTATTAAAATCAAGAGCAGACGTTCATAGTCCCAAAATTATATGATTGCGGAATATTCTGTGATTTGTAGCAAGAGTCTGAGAAAATCCAGGAAACAAAGACCAAATTATAACACTATAAATATGTTACTGTAATCTGACTGCACCAATTTACAGTCCACAAAAAACAAATTCTAATTTACTAACATACATACAACCTAAACCATAAACCAGGCTATATTATTCCCCCGGCTAATTAGACCTATAAACAGAAGCCGCTCCCAGCTCTTAATCAAAACATTAAGCTACAGTTTTAAGACTGCACAGAGCTCATCCAGTTTATTCATTTTCCAGTGGAAACAGAAGAAGCCAAGGTTTGCTGAAGAATATTTATTGCAAGTCAAACAAATAGCTCATTGGATAAGGAAGTGATTGAGAACGTGTGGGTGTCATTTTATGTTGCTGCAATGTAAAAAATAACTCAATTTTAACGTTTAAAATGGAAAAACCCCCACATTCCAAAGCAGGGCTATAAATTGTTACTTACCCGGGACACATTGCTTTATAAACCCAATATATTAAGTATTATCCTGGTCTTTAAAGGCCATTAAGGCTTAAAGGTGTACAACAATGGCTCAATGGTAGGTTCCACTTCTATGTCCTCCTCTGTATTCGTTGATATTACTTGTTAAGCTGGGTACACACTTGTCCAATTCTCTTCAGATCCAACCAACCAGGGACCGGATCCAGTGGAATTCAGCTGTTTTACTGCGCATGCCATATGTTCCGCAATGGATCTTAGTTCCTTACGCCTGAAGATTCATAATGTGGACAGGGGAAGCATTTAAATGATACAATAGGGGTGGCTTTTAGGGGTTATGCGCCGATCAGCTGGCACGGGTGACTTAAGTCCCATCAATTACGAGAGAGGGGGTGACAGGGGAGTTACGTGCACAGGTCAGGAACCGGTCACTGATTATTTACACAATCGTGCAGCGGATTAAGTTGGCAGATACAACACCCAATCTATGATACACACTTGTCCTATTATACAGTATATCTATGACCTGCATCTCCTGAAGCGATCTGTTGAAAGGGTCCTGTCATCGTACTCATTCTTCCAATCTTCTCCAGACCGCCTGTCATTCACCCACAAAGACATCAGAATCGGTATTAGAATTGGAGAAAGCAGTCGTAGGAGAGTACACACTTGAAAATTGAACAGGTGACTGGCGCTCGGGTCACCTGATTTTTAAGCAGTGCACACTTGGGCCAATGTTGGACCAAGAGGGCGGTCGGAGGTTGGATTGGATGCGTATTGGATGTGTACCCAGCTTAATTCACTTAATGAATTCCCCATTGGTGACCATTGTGAGTAAAGTAGATGATGTGGGCAGCCCAAGATCCGAATACATTACAACAATCAGGACAAAAGTTGAACTTTCCCTGGAATTAGGACACTTGGCATTTATCTGATTGTTAAGACACTTGACACACTGGGAGAACCCTTTTCCCAGCTAATCATATGGTGATTTGAGGGGGCAGGTCTACAGATGCAGTGTCCTTTACATCAACATTGAACCCCATGTAACATGAGGTCTAGCTAGCAGTGCTGTGTTCACCCTGTGCTATTAGAGTTCAGTTTCTAATGCACTAATCAGTTCCAGATGTCAGCTGTGCAAATAATTCTTTTTTTTCTTACCGTCTATATAGGATTTCACATTTTCTATCTCACATAATATTCCTTTCTATGTTCTCTCTTTTGTAAATTATTAGGAATCTCTCTTTAGGCCATGGCAGATATGACATCATAGGGTCCTATTTTAACAGTTTGCAGTAATAAAGTTGATTTTTTAATTGCAGCTAATGGCAGTTATAATAAAAGGGCTAATTGCCACAATTTCTCATGTAATTATGGCCAGGCTATCTGGTTGTCATTCAGCTGCCTTGTAATACTGGCCCAGAGAATAATGCATTTTCCAATGGTTTTCTTACATTAACGCCATTATCAGTGTTCTAAATGTTCTGTATATCTCTAAAGAGATTAGTTGACTAATTATATGTAACATATAATAAGAAGCTTAAGGGTTATAACAATAGAAAAATACTTTCCAGCTGTATAATGAGCATGTTAAATAATAAAAAATATTCTAGCAATTATTTCAGAGATCCCATCCTACTTACTGCTAAAATCGCAGTTGCATTTATTTATTAACAGGGTTTTTCTTAAAGCACCATCATATAGTGTATCACTTAACATAGAATTTTTCATATTCACGGGTCCCTTCCCCATTGGATCTACATTCTTAGTTCCCTAACACACACATAGCAGGGTTAATTTAGTCAGCAGCCAATTAACTTACCCGCATGTATTTGACAGGAGGAAACCAGAGCACCTGGAGGTAACCCACACAGACACGGAGAAATTATAAACTCCACACAGATAAGGCCTAGTCAAGGAACCAAACTCATGACCTGAGTCCTGTGAGACACACGTGCCCGTAGGGACAGTGCAATAACTTTAAGGCAGGGTCCTACTGATGAAAGGCCCCTGCATTGCACTTAGGATCTGATGACAGTTGGTATTGGAATTCAGCGCAGGTCTACATCACAGCCTATGACTGTAGGTGTTTTAATCTCTTATAGAGTATATGCAGTATATTATATAGTACGTTTCCTCGATGCATACCAATCTGATATAATTATTTGAATCCACAAACCTAAGGCCTGTCACGTTCTCTGGATATTTGGGATCGGTTCCGGGTTTCAGGGATGACGACAACAGGGTTGGATTAAAATGAAACTGAGCAGGTTTAATGACTGAGGGTTGCATACATAGGTATAAATGAAAATAAGTCCCGAATGAGGTGGTAGTGGGAGGATTTTCCAGAGAGTTCGTTAGGCACAGGTGTAAAGTCCAACAATAGCAGTGGAAGTCCGAATAGAGTCCAATGGAAATTGATAATAGGTGAACCGAAGGGTGGTGCAAATAGTAGAGGCAGACAATAGGGCAGATCGCAGCAGGTCCGGAGTTGTTGAACTGGTTGCTGCTGAGGACGTCAGCTGAGACACAGTACTTGACTCCGGACAGGACCTTGGGACCGGACCTCAGGGCTGAACCTCAGGATTGGACCGTAGATCTGATGTGCTGAATCTGGACCTCTGGACTGGACCCTTTAGACAGGACATTTAGACAGGACATCTGGCCTGGACCTGCTGTCACTGCTTCAGTGACAGCCTCCGACGGAGTGCTGCAGCCGTGCGCCGAGAGAGAGGCGCCCTCCGGATCCCAGGAGCCAGGTAAGTGCGGCGTCTGCCGCATTTTGTGATAAGGCCATGGCTACTGTGACATACAGAATGTGATAGCATATAAAAGCCACTTGGCCCATCCAGGTTGCCCAATTTAGATTTTAACAATACTGACCCCAGACCTTATTTGACCATCAATTTAGTTTATTCTACTCCATTAGCCTCTACTACCTCAGATGGGAGGTTATTCCACTTATCAGCTATCTTTCCAGTAAAGTAATTATCTCACCATTTCCTTTAAACGCCACCCTCCAGTTTATACACATGCCCTTATGTTCTAATACATCTCTTCCTTTGAATAATTCCACCATCTTCTACTTGGTTTTACCCCTTGATATAATAAAAGTTGCTTCCATATTCCCCTTTTCCTTTTTTTGCTCCAAGTAATACATGTTTAGTTAATCTGATCTTTCTCTGTATATTGTGTGACACAGGCCATGCACCATTTTTGTTAGTCTTCTTTGCACAGTCCCTAATCTCCTTCAGGAGATACTATGTCTACAACAAAGCACAGGGAAGGCCGTACCAATGACCTATAAAGTGGCATTTCTACATTCCTCTTTCAGTTACGAATTTCTCTTGCTTTGCTACCGAGCATCTGACTTGCCTTTCCCATTGCTTTGTTACACAAATAGGGCCTGATTCAAGTTCACCCCGATGACGGGAAAAAGTACGTGCTGCAATTTCTAACTAGGAGCCCGTGATGATCGAGTTAGGCTGGGCTGCAGACGCCTAGCAGGTCGCGGCCCCTGTTAACCACTCCTGGAGAAAGTAGTGGAACCGACACCCAAAAGTATGGCCAAAGTGAGAGCTCCCAAAAACGAGAGAGGCATGAAACAGCAACCCTCAGTGGAAGATAGCAATCACAAGGCAAGATGGACAACACACAACAGAGACAGGGGCGCTTACTCACTGACCCACAATACACAGTCACACTCAAAGGGCAGGAATGGGACAAGTGAGAAAATTGGAAGGAAAAGAACACAAAGACAAGGCACACAGGGAGGTTGGGAACACATTAAGGCAAGGTAACTGAGAGGCAAAAAATAAAGGGAGGCATGGTGCACAATGGCAAGGGGCACAAGGTAGCAGGAGAGTGCAAGGTAGTCTCTACACTATAACTGGCAGTGTGTAGAGGTGCTGCTGGTTCTAATAAAGGGACTGCTGGTTACTGATGGGTCTGCACATTCATTGAAGGGTGTCCTGACTACTAGGCAACAGCCAAGACACTATAAGGGGTGAGGAAGTGTGTACCCAACATGGATAGAAGGTGATGCTCCCTACAGGTGTATGACAGCATGCACAGCGGAGGACACTGCCAGGGAACATGGAACCAAGGGACAGCAGTGGTGGGACAAGGCAAGGATTATATTCCGTTGTAACAACATGTAACAGCGCACTGCTGAAGGTTCCAGGTACAAGTAGTTGCATATATAATCAGTGGGTTGCCAAGAATTATTGATTCATTACTTTTGGGCTTCTTCCAGCAAGGAAAACCAGAATTCCCTCTCTCAGATCTCTGGGAGTGGTGGGGTGTGAAAAGTATCTTGGGACAGATGAGTACTTTAATATATACAGACATGGCTGAGGTTTGGATCTGAGATTTATTAAGGTGAAGTTCTGAAGGTTGAACATTTTTGGTTTTGGTAATTTACATGATTTGATTTTGGCTCTTTCAGACCACCCATGTTTTATAAAGATTGTAAGATTGATTAATGGAATTTTTATTTGTTTATTGATATATTGAAAATGTCAACCATATAGGAAAGAGAGGTAACATAAGAAAGCAGTGTCCAAGTGTTACCAGCATATTGTATTACTAAGAACATTAACTGTGTAACCTACAAAATAAGAGAGAGGGGAAAGAGCAGGTCTGGGAGCTATTGGAGAAGTGGGAGGGGTAGTGGGGCAAAATGGCAGACACAACCTATTGCTGGGGGGACGCAGTTACCGTTCTGATAATCGTTATTTCTAAGATAATACAACAAAACCATAATGTCTATATTATTGATTTATTTTATCATTTGGCTCTTCAAACTATTATCGGCAGCAAGGTGTTCTAAAACTACAACTCCCAGCATGCTTTGTGTGGTATCAGCTATGTCTATGCAGTTAAAGCATGATGGGAGTCGTAGTTTCAAAACACCTCAAGAGCCAAAGGTTGGCCAGGCCTGGCCTAATGTGTGTCTATTTTCAATTATCTGACCTGTGCCTCTACCCTCTGGCCAGAGTTTCCCCATCTGTTTGACTTCATAATTATCGGCAACTACAGCAGAAATAAAAGCTTTGCATTCAGATATGCGAAATTCTATTACTATATTACTGCTATGCACAGGGCTGCCATCATCAAATGCGGGGCCCGGGACCCAGCCATTAGGCCCCGCCTCCAGGTTATGTCATTGATGAATTCACATGGGCGGGGCGCGTCAGAAACACTATAACAGCGAGCCGGTCCGCAGGGAAGAAGTTCCCTGCGCATTGGCCCACTACTAGCACTGAGCAGCAAGTATCGGCGGAAGGACTCTGCACATACCTGCTGCTACAGAGCTAGGAAAGTATCGGCGGGCCCCCATCAGGTCCGGGCCAGGAAAAATAGTCCCCCCCTGATGGCGGCCCTGGCTGTACATACTGGTAATTATGGCGTAACACAGATGAGGAAACTCAAGGGAGAAGATGGAGGTGCCATACACTACGGACCGGAGTTTCTACAGCCAGTGAATTAGCTAGCTGCCAAGGGCTTCTGTAGCCCCTCCCTCTTCAGCTAGTATGATCGGCCTTAGCTGAGGAGGTGAGTGGCGCCAATATCAGGACCTTTCCTTAGGGGAAAATTGCCCCAAATATGGGACACCTCCTGGTGGGAGCGATAATCGCTCTAGTGTATGACCAGCCTTTCCTTATATTTGCTATTGGTGTTTACTGTCCCGTTGGAATATTCTCTGCATTTTGGGGGAGAAATTATTGAATTATTCATATGCATGTCCTCTGTAATTGTCCGTATACTGCTTGTTCACGGCACACTGTGATATAGGAGTTAAAAATGATTCCATTCTTTTGCTCGCTCTCCTAACCCTTCATTAGGGCAGGAAAGTAGAATGTTTATTTACATGTCTGAGACTGCCGAGTGAAGGGAAATGGGCGATTGTTAAGTAGCTGAACCCGTCCTCTCATTAAATGTTTGGCTTGTGGTTTCTGGTCCTTATCTCTGTTCATTCCAGCAAGAAAAGCAAAGAAATGACCCCGCTCAGGGTGGAAATGAAGTGGGCAATCTGCCTTGCAGGGTAAAGTATGTGAAAAGAAAAACAAAAAGTACATTTATATCTATCAGCTCATGGCAGATATTACATGTGACATATAGAGAAATAGCTCATTGTTCAGATGAATGATGTACACGTCAGTGACCGGCCCAGATCCAGACTTAGGTACGACAGGGGTCTTCCGCAAGTCATTTGCATAATTCTTGGAACATCTGCGCATGTGCAAGCCAGACGCACGTAACTTTCATACGTAACTTGGGGGCAGATCCAGACCTTCGGCCGCCGCTGTTTTTACAGATGTTGCCCTGTGTAATCCATGGCTCTGGGTGCCGTGGATCTGGCGTCCATAACTAAAGTGTAGTTACGGACAAAGGGGCGTGATGGACCGTAACTACACTGTAGTTACGGAACGTAGGCAGAAGGAGGGAGGGAAAGGCTGTGTTAAGGGGTTACGAATAGATTTCTGGCGTAATTACCCACTGTTACGTCGGCTGAAGTTAAGGTAGCCTTCTGCCGGCATAACAGTGGGTAAGTACGCCGGGACAGGGGGAGTGTCGGGGGGAGTGGTTATGAGTTACGCTGGCCCTACTTATGAAGTATGGCACAGCGTAGCTCTGGATCAGGCCCTTAGTTACTTATGATAGTAAGTACTCACAGGGGGGCTGATCCAGAACAACGCCCGCCGTCGCTAGGACGGCGGCCGTAAGCGTAAGATCGGCTTTTCAGCCGATCTGCGCATGTGCCGGGCAGATGTTGCCCGGCGTCGCTACGTCAACGCCCGATCGTGGATCGGGGGGCAGACCCTTAATTTATGGTGGTCGTATCCCCACCATACAGGCGGGGATAGCCATGTAAATTAAGGGGCGGGGCAGACAGCCGCAGACCTAATCGTAAGAACTTAAAGTAGGAGGGCCATATTCCTTTCCTTGAAGGTATGCAATTACACACACACCCGGTGCAGGCCACACCCCCTCACACCCATGACACTCCCCTCTCTCGGCCGTGCTGTCGGTAACTTCCGCCTCCAAAGGCCACTTGTAACTTTCTGTGAGCAGTTGCGTGTGTATGTGTCCTCCATATTTGTGATTCATGTTAGTCCCGCCCACAAACCTTCTTTTAAATGTCTTCCCCCGCCCATTTTTATTCAAATTTTCACATGCGTATTTTTGTGTTACATATCCGAATGTATGTACCCAAATGCTATTCACAAGTCCATCCCTGAGGCACTTACGTGCGTATTGTCTACGTATACTACGTAAAAAAAAGTTACCTCGCATGCGCAGTTGAAACGTCCCTAAAAATACGCACGGAACTCGCCGTGAAAATGGTTCTCTGAATACGGCCCGGAATCTGGACATGTAAGTGTCCGGATTTACTACCGTTAGCTGGGAGAGGGCGTGCACTCACCGCTACATGCGCGCACCTACAGACTGTGCGGGGGTCTTGATCTGGGCCACTGTCTGTATCATTGCCGCACTGCACAAGTAGGGCCTGATCCAGAGCAACGCTCGCAAGCGAGCGTACGACGAGCGTATGCGAATTTTC
>WWET01002188.1:0-11472 GCA_011038615.1 Limnodynastes dumerilii
GCGTTGATATTATTCAGCACTTGCAGCAAACCTGTATATATATTTGTATATTAGTAATCATCACACCTTATTATATACCCAATTGTGGTGTATTCACTTTTGAATTATCACTCTAATTATATTAGATCCACTGCGCCGCAAGATATATTTTGTTTCTTTTTTTTTTTTCCACTTTTGCCCACTGGAATACCCATCGGTGTTCCTTGTTCACATGAACGAGAAACACCATTGGTGATAATGGAGGGCAAAATATATATTTCAATTATAGAATATACCTAAATAATGAAAAAAAAATGTAATTATAAAAAAAAAAAAAAAGCGCCGTCTCACTTTTTTTCATTTTTAAAAAAAAAAAGAAAGTGTTAAATAGTGCGCTGTGTCTTCTCACTGAAGTTAGTCCCGGCGCATGCGCACTGTAGCAAACTTTTGGGCTTAAAAATGTATAAGTCCCAAAAGTTTTCTACTGCACATGCGCCAGGACTTCATCTATGAGTGGAACCTAGTGCCTCTGGCGAAAGACCCGCAAAACATCGCAGGACCTCACTGGAGGGGTAAGTATTGGTAAATGTTGGGGGCGAATTTTCCAGACTAGCTGCGAGGCGCAGCAGCACTATGAACACTATCAATGTTGCCCTATACTCAGCCTGTAAAAGGCTTTGCCACAGCAGACTTGACGATGCAAGGAAATGATTTCTATATGAGATGCAGGTGCAGCTTTAGATTACACTGATCCAGGCTATCATATTAAAATGTTGCTGGATGTTCAGCAATAGTTACTTCAAAGTGATTGAAAAGCCTGACCCACATTGTTTTGTTCACTGCTTCAATTCGCTTTGACAACGTTATTATGTTCATTTATTAAAAAGAACAAAGGGATTTTTCAGGGCATTTGTGCCTGGATTCATTTTATGTTCATCATCAATCCATGTGAATTGCAGTGCACGTTATGCACAATGCAGTTTATTTTACAGACACATGGGGGAGCCCTGGTATTGCTGATTAAAATGTAACATTTTGAAATTGTCCTGATTTTTTTTTTTTTTTTTTCATTTTATCTGAAACTTTATTTTTTTGCATCTCCTTCCTAAGATAATTCTATGATAGTTTGTGAAGTTTAATTGACAAATGTACTTGTAAGTTGTGTTATAGTAGTAGAAACATGAAATAAGGCATCTTGGAGTCAGAGCAATATAGTTGCTTATCTTTTTGATTTTCCTAGACTGAACTTTTTGGGCCAGGCATTGTAATTGAAGTGAGTGGATTTTTTAAATGTAAGCTATGGTCAATTCTTTTATGTGATGTCCATTGCTAATAACACACATTGTGCTGGAGCATGGCATTCTGGGTTAGCATAGGAAAAGAGCTGTGGTGATTGGTTGTAATTACTTCTTAGCACCTTTATGCATACCTGTTAGAAGCATCATGACAGGGTTTTTTTTTTCAGTCATTAAAGTATATGCACTGCCTTGAAAACATTTTCTTCTCTATATCCAATTTTTGCAACTGTTTAAATATGGTTAAGCTTTCTCAAACAATATAATTTTTATTTTTGAGTTAGGGTTCCTTTTTATCTGATTGAATATGTTACATATGCCGGCGAGTACGCTAGCGTAGTAATTATGTGCGTATGCGCACATCATAGCTGACAGGGGAATTGTACACGAGTGCGTGATTTCCCCTGGTATCCGTGGCCTTATTCACTTATATTCACTTATTCTAGACTAGTATAAATTCTTTATTTGTAGAAATAGCAGAAGTACAAATTGTACCAGACAAGTGTTTGAAGCAGTAGTATACATCAGATAAGGTACATAGCTTTATAACCAACCTAGGCTAGCAACAAGTTGCAAAAGTAACAACAAAAAACAGGCAGCCATTGAGGCATTTAAGGTAACAAATTAAGAGGAGAGAAAGAAGAGAAAATAAGAAGAGGGAGAAGAGAGGTAGAAGAGAGAGAGAGAGGGAAGGGAGGAGAAGCCAGGTGCTAGTGTCAGTTAGCTGAGATTTTGGTTATCACAGGGCAGGGTGTATGAGGTGGAAGCTCTGATGCCTTACAATGAGCTTACTAGAGGAGAGGTGTCCAGGAACAGAATCCATGGGAGCCAGGAAGCTTTGTACTCTGTGAACTTATCAGTGGCAGAGAGGATCAGTTCCTCCATTGACCTGTAAAACTCCACTCACTTAAGCCATTCAGAGATTAAAGGGTTGTTAGTAGACCTCCAGTGAACTGGGATCTCCGCTCTTGTGGCGTTGCTGAGATGTAGCAAAAGGGAATGTTTTAGGGAGGCAATAGGCCCAGGAGGAAGTGACAGCAGCCAAAATTTTGGGTCAGTGGGGAGTTTGCGAGTTGTCTCAAAGACCTGGTCCCAAAAGGTGATTAGTTTAGGACAACTCCACCATATGTGTGCTAGAAAGCCTACAGCAAGATTACAGCACCAACACAGGGGAGAGACATGAGGTACCACCTTGTCAAGATCTTGAGATGGGTCTCGATCATCATCTTCAGACGATGGAGGATGAATCAAGTCTCGTTCCCAGGATTCTGTGTATTGAGGGCAGCTGGGGTAGAGATCTCTAAGGAGAAGTTTGTAGATGGTGGATATTGTATGTTTAGGGGGAGAGGATTGGATACAGAGAGCTTCAAATGTGGTAAGTTTCATTTTTCATATACCTGCTGTGTTTGGAGAAGGTAATGTAGTGTCGAATTTGGATATAAGACCAAATCGAAAAGGGTAGGAGGGAATGCTTAGTTTGGAGTTTTTAAAAAGAAGGCAAAGAGCTGTTATGTCATATATGGTGAGCACAAGAGAGCCCAAGTGCTGGTCAATCTGCCAGATTGCGGGGATCCAAGCTCGGGGGAAGTCTGGAGTCGGCGTGATAGTGGGGTGGGTTGTAATGTTAAAGAAAGGGAGCAATGGGAGGAACAGCAGAGGTTTTTGGGTGAAGCAGTTTGCAAGAGAGATCTATTATTTCGCTAGGGGCGGGATGTCCAGTCCAAGACCCTCTGAAGGTGCACTGTACGATAGTAGGCTGTTAGGAGTGGGGTTTGGTCCCCCCTACTTTTTAAGCGGAACAGAACATCCCCCCGGCACCTAGATCTGACTCCTCCCCAGATAAAGTTTACTATTAAGTCTTGTGCAGTTTTGAAAAATGAAGTAGGTATATTTTTTGGTAATGCCTGGAAGACATAGACAAATCTAGGGAGGGTGTTAATATTAAATATATTTATTATCCCCAGCCATGAGAGTTTTTACGGCTGACCAGGATGAAAGGTCATTTTTAATTACCGCCAACAACGAAGGGAACCTCTGTGTGTAGAGTTGATTACAGTCCTTAGTGATAGTGACCCCCAGGTAGCAGATATGTGCCGGGCACTAGGAGAATTTGAATCGTTGACCAAGGGCAACTACATAATTGTTATTAATTTGTAGGCCTAGGGCAAGGGTAGGCAACATTAAACACTCAAAGAGCCATTTGGACCTGTTTCCCCTAGAAAAGAAAACTTCGGGAGCCACAAAACCCTTTTGACATCTAAAATGTGCGCAGCTTTTATTACTGCCCTTTTATATGTGCCCAGCCTTTATTACTGCCCCTTTATTGTGCCCAGTTTTTATTATTGCCCCTTGTACGTGCCCAGCCTTTATTACTGCCCCTTGTAGGTGTCCAGTCTTTATTACTGCCCCTTGTATATGCCCGGCCTTTATTAATGCCCTTTTATATGTGCATATCTACATTTTTTTTTAGCTGTCCCTCTTCCCAAGATTTCCCCCTTCACTTACCTTTACTGTATTCCTCTTTCTTCTTCCTCCTCCGCGGCGCGCAGTGCGCTGATCCCCACTGTGCCTTTCATTCTATCAGCACTGATTATACAGGGCCAAAGCTGTTTATGTGCATGACGCTGCTGTAGTAGAAAAAGCACATCATTCACATGAACAGATATGATCCTACAGGGCTCCAGTAGGAGCCCTGCACAATATGCACTGATAGAATAAATAGGGCGGTGCCGTTTCTAGACCTAGCAGGGCCCAGGGCGTAAAAAAAATGTATGTGCCCTTCAACCACCTCTGCTAATTGTGTGCCCAGCCTTCATGTGTCCCCTATATGTGTCCAGCCTTCTTATGTGCCCCCTTTAAAAGTGTCAGCCTTTTTTGTGTCCCCTTTATAACTGCCAGCCTCCTCTGTGCCTCCCTTTATAACTGCCAGCCTCCTTTGTTTCCCCTTTATAAGTGCTAGCCTCCTCTGTAACTTTACTATCTTCTCCCTTACGCTCCTTCCTTCGCGGCGCTCACATTCACAGGCGCCGGCATCTCTATTCATCTGATTATTGAGATGAATAGTACTGGCAATACAGGGCTCCTATGGGAGCCCTGTAGGACCAAATCAGTTTTATTGAATAACGCTACCTCATAGCATTATTCAATGGAAGTGATTTGGTCCTACAGGGCTCCCATAGAGATGCCGGCGCCTGTGACTGTGAGAGCCGTGGGCCTGCGGTCTATGTGACCGTGGCCCGCTCTGCCGAACTATGTGGCCTCCCTAGACCACCAGGGACCGGGACTTGTAGCCCCTAGGAGGGAGTCACAGCAGACGGATGAAAGAGCCACGGGTTGCTGACCCCTGGCCTAAGGCCTCTGACTTTGAGCAATTAATCTTAATCTTAAACTTCGAAAGAGATCCAAATATAGAAAATTCCTCTATTAGCACGGGAAACAAAGACTGCGGCGTAGTTAGAAATGATACCATTGTCCGCAAACAGGGTAAGCTTGATCCTCGCCATCCATGGAGATTCCGGGGTGAGAACGGATAGTTCTGGCTAGTGCCTCAATGCACAAGACAAACATGAGTGGGGAAAGTGGACAACCCTGAGGAGTACTGTTGGAAATACGGAAGGGAGCTGATAAAGTGCATTAATTCTCAGTCTCGTACTGGGGATGTGTATAAAGCCATGATCCAGAATGATCCAGTGTAAGAAGGTAGGACCCAGACCCATGTGAACCAAGACTCCTTGCATAAAGTCCCAAGTCACCTGATCACGCTTTTTCTGCATCAGTGGATGATAAAACTAATGGAGTCCCGTGGCAATTGGTCCAGTGAATTAAATTGATGGCTTTAGTAGAGTTGTCCCTTTCCGACATATGATTATCCTGCCTCCTAAGTCTGACGTTTTTATTCCATGTGCAAGACCTTCTTTACTGCTGACAGTGATTGAATGAACGGAGGCAGCTCCCTAAAGAGGATCAGGGCGAGTGTGGCCTGCTTGGCCATGTCTGTCTTCCTTTGCTACTGCTTCACAAAACGGATATTGTCAGCGTGATCCGGCTGTAAGAGAAAGTGGGAAATACCGATTTTCATATGTTTTTATTTTTAAAGGGGCACTTTTGGCATATGTTTTTATTTAGAGAGGGGCACATGTGAAGTGATTTATTTTTTTAGATTTTTGGGGGGCACGTGGAGGTTTGCATATTTTTTTGGGGGAGGTCACTGTATGTTTTTTTTTAAATAAGATATTGCCATGTGTATCGATTTGGGGCAGGGCATGCTGTTAGTTCTACAAGCGCAAGCATGCCTTGTCATTCATGGGCATGCTGGCGCTTGTAGTTCTAATATTGGCAGTATGCCATGTTGGTCTGTACTGTATTTATTTATTTATGTAACATAGGTTGCGGTGGGACAGGCAGGGGGAAAGGCCCTTAGTGTTCAGATTCCTACCTTAAATTTTACAATCACGTATGCGGCCTTACAGCCACACACCTGATCATAACGGGGCTTCCCCGCCCCATCCCCTCATTAAAACACACGGTCGGAGCAATCAATTAAGGCTCCAACTGTTTTTTAGAAGTGCAGATGTGCCTTGCACATCCGCATACTACTCTGAACAGCACCCTACGTGCTATTCAGAGTGCAATATAGGATGCACGGAAATGCATCCTTGAATAGCCTGTAGTCAAACGAGCATGTGCAATTCTGCATCGCACATGCTCGGAACTCTGAATCCGGTCCGTAGAGTTTTCTAGTTTATGGGTTCACAGCTGGAGATAATTGCTAACTGACTGAACTTAATGACAGGCCTCTTAACAAAATGTCTAAAGAAAAGGCCTCTTAACAAAATGGACGATAACATGAGGGGCTCCATTACGGATTGTTTGTATTCAAAACTATTTTGTGTACACTTTCATTCCCATTTCTGTTTTCAGATCAGTAAATTTTACAAGCAAAAACCCCACAAAATATCACACAATCGGCATATTTACTTACAAAAATGTTTCCAAAAGATCAGTCTATGAATCTGCAATTCTTACTAGCCTGTTTTCATTTCTAAAATCAAATATTTTAATGTCTATTTTTACTAGGTCCAGGAATAGCATTTTTCTCATTAGTGATCCTTATAAAGCCATCTCTAGCTAGTATATTTTATAGGTCCTATTTGTAGTCATTTGAACTGCTATTTCCTGTGTAAGAGTGATTCCTGCAAAGTAACTCCAGATAAAGTAGTATTTTATGACACTTAATATTTTGGAGTTGCCTTATTTATAGTAGTATGTAGCATGCTTACTTGATAATCCTATAGTTTGTTATTTTGGGTATATATTTAAAGCAAACTTGTAGTAAACTTCCAGATCCGTCATTCTGATTTTCCTGTCCACATCATGGCCCTGTGGAAGCCTAGTCACGCATTTATTGCTCAGGGATCCAGTTGCATAAGAATTTCTTATTAGAATTTGACCCATAACCTCTTCAAAACTACATGAATACCCCCCACATTGCTCTCAGCCCAGTGATTGTAGATCTAAACTGTAGTAAAATTTTAATTGAAGTGCCAGTCCAGTAAAATCTACCAAATTGTTTTGGGTGTGGTTTGCCGGTGTGATGGTCTCTTTCCTGTCAGACCATTGTGCAGCAGTTGAATGGTGACTGATGGAAATTGAGTGGTGGTGCTGTGAGTTGTGAAGAGTGAGCCACTGACAGGTAAGCTTTTTATCCTAACCCTAATTATAACCTTCCTCTAACCCCTAACCTTTTCTTTTAGCCCTGACCCTAACATTAGCCCGCCGCAGCCTGTCGCTGTTGGAAACTAGTTGAAATAGGTATCTGTTTCCAATAGCAATTTTCTATTTGCTGAGCATTTTGATAATTATACATCATGGCTCGACTGGAAATCTCTCACAATCTCATGCCAGTTTTTTTTTTTTTTTTTTACTATGTTGGTTTGTTTATAGAGTGCATGAGATACCTTTTAGAACAAATAAAAAAAGCAAAAAGGCCACACACTCAAATTGTCTTGAACATCATTCATAATCCCCTCTGGTTCAGAAGCAATATAGTCTACTGCCCTATCTACTAAGAAAAACATTGACCCTGCTTCCAAAAGAGTGTGGGTCCCCTTAGCGAATGGCCTTATTTAGAAAGGGCCGTTTTCTCCCAGCCAGTTCTGAACTGGCTGGGATATCGATTACTTATGCCTTGACGACCGTGTTCTGTGCTCCGAAAGGTGAGTTTCTCCCAAGCCACTCCCTAACCCAAACCCTAAGTCTCTGCCGCCCCCACAGCCTAACCCTAAGTTGACCCTCCCCTGCAGACTAACCCTAAGTACCTCCCCACGCTGCCTAACCCTAAGTCCCCAGCACTTCCGAATGTGAATGGGTGAGTATGCGAATCTCATACTCACCCATTCATAAAAAAAAATTCAGAGAGAGCTTGCATTCGAAACAGGGACAGCTTAAAAACAGCTTTTGGCTGTCCTTAATTCGCAATGCAAGCCTTCACAGCGGGAACTCGCAATGCCTCCAAACAAACTATCTATGGGATTTATAGAAACCTCTATTATTTATTAACCAGTTTGTTGTGAAGGACAGAAGGTCACATTTTTCTGTACAGATTTTAACAACTCTTAAAACAAAAACTGTCCCTTAATGTATTCCAAGAAAAGATGTTCTTTTTATCATTATTTTTGCTAAACTTGGGAAATATTAGTTTTTCCATCTCATAACACAGGGAATGTTTTATATATTGTGTGTACCTACCCTTACAGAACCACATTACCAACTATTTCAGTTGCCAATGAGAATGGCAGATTTACCAGCAAGGGGCCGGATCTTCAACTACGTGCGTAGGAACTATAGTACATAATCTACATATCGTTTCGGTAGGCAGATTATGTACAATAGTTACTAGGCATGCGCAGTAGGTATATATCGGCACATTACGGCCGTCTCTGGAAGACGGCCGTAGTTGAGGATCCAGCACAAGATCTGTAAATATCTGCGATCATCTCACATGACTCTCTCATGAAAAAAATGAATGTGCTGTACACAAAAAACAGGATGGACCTGTAGATGTGAAATGGTTATATTAACGGTTGGGAGTGTATACAAATTTTACATTTGGAACGACATTATGACATTGTTGATCAGCAAAATTAAGATGTCTTAAAAATCCAATTAAATAATTTAATATTGGTCATGGAACTGTTCTCAAGAATAGAATATTGTTTTAAACACTTGTTTATCGTGTAATCTGCGCGATAACTGGGTGAAATATATTTAGCGTGTACCTTGTTTTAGTTACTCTTTTTATTTGGGTGTACAGAATGGAAATTCTGGAGTTGAATGGTAGAAGAGTGCTGTGTTGTATATCCTGAACAAGTATATTGACTTGACTGTTTTGAAAATAAAAGGGTGAATTTGGTGGGTACAGCTTACTATGAGAGCAGCATTGTAAAGGCATCAAGTGAACATGTCAACTGCGATAGTGAAATAGCTGCAACAATATGTTTTGTACCAAAAAAACCAAAAATGTTGTAATGTACAAGGTAATTCTGTATGGCGCAGGACTACTTTATTTAACTGTCTGCTGGAACACATTTAGGGTATGTAAATCTTCCGGCACATTGAAGTATGAGTGCTCTGATATAGGTTATGAACTTATGCTTGAGAAAGATGATCTCATTGTTGTCCTTGCTATTTGTTGCATTATTCTATATTGTGTATGTATGACTTTGACTTGTGATCTGAAGGGTTTTTTATTTTTTTTTGGATCATTTGAGAAAAGGCAAAAATTACATCAAAAGAATCATAGAAAACGTTCTTATGGATTGATGATTGTTATGTAATAAAATAACTCTTCTGAACGCCAACCCCTTCCCCACATGACTAGTTATACAACTAGTCTCTAAGGCACGAGCTGTTAATTCTTGTATTTAATTCGTTAATGTTGATTGTTTTATGGGAATGCTGTGTTTGCTTGAAAGCCAGATTAAGAGCCTCTGAGGAACTCTGAAAAAGAGGTCCTTTATGTATTATGTAATACATGTAACCGCATTAAAGTATATTTTTTGTATTGGCTTGAGGGAACAAAGACCCTGAAAATGACAATTAGAAAATTTAATTTGCACATTATGGTTATAGAAAGGAAATAAGTAAAATAAACGTTCCCTCTAAATTACCAGACACATTTACTATAACCATATCAATGGTATTATGATATTAAACCTACCTGGTGTAGTCAAGGTATGCGAGTCTAAAATACTATGCACATACTGTATTTGACAAACTATATATCTGCAGAAAACTAGAACCCCATATGCTTGTTTTATGAGGTTTAGAAGCAGGCAATTTGTACCTGTTTAGTTATTTATTCAGTCTGTAGGTTGTGCTTCTGTATCACAGTGTTAAACAGGGTACACACTACATTATTTTCACTCGATTTCTGCACATATCACAGAGGACCTCGGGAGATGAAAACCACAGATCTTGCTGGTAAATGCATATCCCGTGTGTATGCATGAATCACTTTGGTATTTGAAATTTGTTGTAATACACATTATTACACATTATAAATTCATATTTTGTATCACTGTGAAATGAGATCTAGTGTGTACTCGCCATTACACTTACTCTCTATTAGGGAGAGTACACTGTTTCTGATCAGAGACACTTTTGCACTCATGCAGTTCCTTGAGGAAAGTGTGACCTGATATAGTCCTACTTGCCTGACGTAGCCTTAAAGGCCACCTGATATAACTGTATCTTATTGCTAGAGGAAAAGTTAGTTGTTGCTTTATTCTGAGAGTAGGGTTGTTGTAAAGACTATGGGCCTGATTTACAGATAATACTTTAGTCATGTGCAGTACCATTATCTATGCAATGGAACGCAGCTGACCGGTGCTGTGCCCCATGCAGATCTGAGCCCCTTGCATGGGGGGACGTGCCCATCCCTCATGCGTAGGAGATACACATGGACGGTGAGTATAAGCATGTAAATTGCACTTAAGACCTTAGCCAAGCCCTTAGCGCCAGATCCAGACTTACGTTCGTATTAAGTACGATCTTGTAGCGTATTTACGCAATCGTAATTACTATTCACTCCCCCGGGCACTCCCCTTTACGAGTACCAAACCCTATCTTAGCTTTACCATGCATAAGTGCGGTAATACATAATGGAATGTCGCTCGTAACCGCCTAGACCAGCCCATACTGTACAATTTAAATGCTGTCGTAGGGATGACACGCCCCTTCCTATGTAGTTATGTGGAAGGTATGTACGATCTTTCGACGCCTAACAACTGCCGGGCACATGCGCTGTACCTACAAATAGTCAAAATTACGCATGCAGCATGCGTAAATACGCTCTCGTACTTCAATCTGGCCCTTACTGTACAATCCAGTATTCCGCACAGATGGGTTTTCATACTTAAGGTAGGGTCCTGCTGCCCAATCCACATGTAGGAAAGCGGGGGATGGGGGTGCCCTGCTCTACATTTGAGGTGTGGATCACAAATTCTGTATGATAGCGTCCGCCGCAGAGGCTACTCTATGGAATATATGAATCCGTGTGAATCCGATCCTATGAGAAGCAGATTTGTCATTACACGCGTTAGCAAGCCCTGATAATTGTAAAGGAATACTATAACTAACATCCGGATGAAGAAATAGTTTTACTATATTAATAGTATGAGCCTATTTTATCAGACCGAATCCACATCTCTTTAGGCATTAAAGCTTTGAAAGTTTTTGGTGCTTCCAATGAGTAACATTGTGATTTATTGCCAGATATACCTGACTGTTAGGTTGCTACTTGTGATAAAAGAATACTTATGTTTTATATCCTTGCCATTTACTTGATGAATTTGTTTTCTGTTTCATTTGCATTAAAAAGGGCAAGAGATTTAAAATGTAATTAAAGTATTCAATTATGTAACAAATGTCTAGCAAGATGTAAAGGCAGCTGTTGACCGGCTATATAAAGTGTTTGCGTAACAGTTCGAACTTAACATGCGCTCAATGCAGAATGTTCAAATACAGGTTCCAAGCAGCATGGGTACATTGTGGGAAATGTCAATGGTCTGAAAGCTGTACCACAATAGGCAGCAGCTGATACAGCGAGAACAACACAGTTGTAGGAGGTGGGAATATTGGCAAAGGGAGGAGCGACAGATGGAGGGAATACAATTGCATTTTACTTATTCATGAACCG
>WWET01002188.1:20843-31399 GCA_011038615.1 Limnodynastes dumerilii
TATTTTCCCAGTACAATGCTTTTTGAATTTCTAGTCCTAGTTCAATGCTTATGTACATTTATGCCTATGCTTATGGTCACAATATAGTTGGATTATCTCCTAATTGAACATATAATTAGTGCATTACACTGATTTTATATGGTTTAAGCAGCACATAAGTCTTGTTTGACTTTTATATGAAATTTCTCTGAATCCAGTCTGTGATCAGTAATTATCACTTATGACACCAGATTATTAGGACATAGAAATCCCATGCCCTGGTCTGACCATCATTAGAGGTCATTTCAAGAATCATTCATCATTCAAGTCCTTCATTAAGTTTTTGCTTTGCACTGGGTTCACATTGTGCACCTCATAAATAAGCGTTTCTTCTCTCTCCTCCCTTTTCCAGTATTAGCACTATATGCTATACTCTGGAGGTAGCACCCCTTCTGTATAGGGTAATGTGAATACAACGGTTACATTGATGATATAGCTTGTGTAAGCTTGTGCAGTAGTAATCACCCCTTTTCCGCTTTACCTATTTTGATATTCTTATCAACTTAACCGGCATAGTTTACAAAATAGCAGCTGTGCAACATGTGTAACTGTAACTGAAAATCTACATAAACTATAATACACAGGCAAAGCTATATATAACAACTTGTAATCTGTGTTTACACACTAACCTTAGTTACAGATTATATAAAGATTGGGAATGTTTATTTTTTGCAGTATCATAATCATCATAATCTCAGCTACCTCTGTGTCTGTGTGCAGTAATTGTCTAATGAGGTGGTACCGCTTCTGTAGTATGTGGTACATTTAACTGCTGACAATCACTCCCAGGATTGTCAGGCCAGTTTTATGTACAAGCTACAGACATTTTTTTTCGTTGGAAAGCTTGTCTACAGCTTGTACATGATGTTGGCTTTTATTCTGGATTAGTAAAAGCATGTATTTCACAGAAGTGGATATATTTTCCATTAAAAAGACACTGCAGAAGAATGCCCTCACTCTCAAGGGTCAGATTTTCAAGAAGAGCTGTATCACGGCTGTCTGAATGCAGCACTCCAAGTCTGAAATTGGCCACTCAGACTCCTGCTGAGTCTAAGAATCACATTTTTACATTGTTTGCAATTGGCAACCAATACACCTTGCCTAAAGATTTCTACTTTTGCTCAGTGGCATTTATCATATTCTCCAGCTGTGTTTTTTTTGCCACTTGCTTATGCGTCTATTTCCGTGCACATATCATTTTGTATGCCTCTTCCATCCAGAGATAAGAATTTCCCAATAATACATTTTGTGCTGTTTGTCTGCAAGATCTGATGGATGTGGGACCGGATCCAAACTCCAAATTTCCGATAATTTACTGCTCTGCGCAAGCGGAAAACACCCGCAAGTAGCAAGTGCACATGTGCACATACAGAGCAGGATCATACAGAGAAAGGCTTAGTTAGGCCCTTATGTATGATCTTCATTTAAGCACTGGGCCTGTTTTCCGTGGAATTGTGGCCAAAATTTTAATGAGGGTTTTGCTGTTGAAAGCCCCTTGTTTGGGAGGAGAATGGACCGACTGCAGCAGTGTGACACCCCGAGTGATATGATTAGCAGGAGTTTTTGTGGATTGCAGAGAGGTGAAACAATGTTAGAAGACTCTGAATGACTGTACACCAGTGTTTAGTAAAAATACATTTTAGTTTTAATAAATATATATTTTTTTAAGATTTGTGGATTCTTTTTCGAAAAATATATGAGTAAATCTGACTAAATTAAAGAACAGCAATTGTCACAGGGCAACAGATAATAATTTCTAATGTTTATAAGCTTATAAGTCTATAATGTTCAAGAGATTTTAATTAATGTTCTCAATACCTTCAGTGTTCAACTATTATATACAATCAATAATACTAAAGACATTTAATAGTTGTTTTATACAATTAAAGTGTTACCACAATTAATTTTACATCTTTCTCCCAAATTGTAGATTTTTAATAACTACCCCTTACATATACCCTCATACAAACAATTAATACAACCTATAGAATGTATCTGCCCACTTCTTTATGCCTTTTGTCAAAGTCTACTTAATAAACTGGTTGCAACATTAAACCTGACTCCTTCACACCGACATTGTGTACAGAAATGTATTACTCAAGTCTCTTTTCTCTCCAGCTGCCAGTTCCCAATAGTTCACTTATTTTGTACTCCCTCCCTCTACTCCGTCACTCTTCTTACTTGCACCTTCTCCATCTTTTCCTGCTGTTTCGTTAACACCAATGCTGATTTTCTGTCCGTACTTTCAGCAGCTTCTCCTCAGCTGTTCCTCTGTCACCACAACTCTCTCCCTCTAACAGTCTCTCCAGCTCTTCACTCGTCTGCTAATTCCAATTCTTTTACTCACTAACGACACTTCTCACTCAGCCTGGTCCACAGTCTCCGCTCCCCTTATAAACACTGGCACCTTCCTCACTCTCCCTCCGATTTTCGATCTTAACTGATGTTAACTCCTCTGACCAACACCACCCCCCGGCTATTCTTCTAGTCACACGCTACTTCTTCCAACACAGTCTGCACTTTCCTCTGCAAAAACCTCTCTTACACTACTTCCTCTCACGTCAATTTACACCAACTGCCCACTCCTCACATCTCAATGAACTTCTCCCCGAATCTTTTAGAGGCCTCACGCGCTGCACAGAGTGCCCCTGTGTACTGCCCGTTGCTTGGCAACAGCCCTTTTCACATCAGCTGGCTGCCTCCCTTCTACAGCCCTCGCGCAACCCATAACCCACTACTTCCAATCCAGCACTGCAGGGGTACCACAGCAGCAGCAGTGACGTTATGGATCCAGCTTGTGGTTATTATCCCTTGATTACCGTCGGTGGTAGTTTTTGTCAGTAACATGTGGAAAACCTTTGAATACTGGTATAAAGAGTGTTGCAGTTATTGTCGCCCACTGGCATTACTCTTTTCACCATGTACACTACCCACATACCGTATTTCCCCATGTATAACACGCTCCCTTGTAAAAGACGCACCCCATTTTTGGAGCCTAAATTTTAAAAAATATATTTTTTAAATGTATTTTTAAATACCTTACTTAATAAAAAATGGGGTGCATCTTATACAAGGTATCAGGGGATGCAACACTAAACTTACTTTTGCTGTCCCTCCGGCGGTGTTAGACTTTTTCCCATGCAGCTCTGACTCCCTCGCGGTAGGCACTGTACAATGACCTAAGGTCACGCAACGTCATTGTACAGCGTGCACTGCGAGGGAGACAGTCTGAGTCAGCTGCGGGGAGAGAGTCAAACACCACTGGAGGGACAGCAAAGGTAAGTTCAGTGTTGCATCCCCTGTATAAGACGCACCTGATTTTTAGACCCATTTTTGGTCTAAAAAAGGTCTTATACATGGGGAAATACGGTATGTCTTTATGTGGTGAAAATATACATTTATTTATGCATCAATAATGCCTAATGAAACAAATAGTAGTTACTAACTATCCGGCTACTCTTAAACCCCTTTCACATCACCACCAAATACCTGAGTTTTTCGCCAAAAACCCGGGTCTCTGCTAAAACCTGTGTATCTGGTGGTGATGTGAAACCGCCACTTCCGGTCGGCCCTGCAAAAAAAAAAAAAGGGTTTTTCCTGGGTCCTACCCAGGAAGGGTGGCAATATGAAAGGTCCAGGGTTGTTTTCAACCCAGGTCTCTCACATTGCGTTACATTTTTTTTTTTTATTATTCGTGGTATTTAGTGTCATTATTGTTTTAATATTTGGGGTATTAAATGTAAATATTTTTTAATAGGAGTATTCAATGTAATTATATCTTTAATATTTGGGGTATGAAATGACATTTTTTTTTTTTTTGTATATTAGGGGTATTCATTCTAATTATTTTTTTTAGGGGGGCATTAAATGTTAAGTTTGTTTTTTTTTTATGTTAAGGGCCGTCTCTATATTTTATAGTGCTAATGGGGACATTGGAACGCCACTGTGTAAATGTTAGCTTGTCCCCTGAAATGCTGCTTTGTTTTGGGAGGGTAAGCTTTGATAGGGTGCTGAATTTAAAGATAACTAGTCATCTAGACTGGGACCGCAGTTGAATTTTTGTCTTGGTGTCAACATGATGCTGGTGCTTCAGCTGGATAAAAGGAAACTTAATTTAATAAAACATACAAAAAAAGTTATACATTACTTTAAAATAATTATTTTTAACAAAGGAATCAATACATTATTAAGTCTATTTGGCTGCAATCAATTCTACACAAGACTATCGCTGTCACTTATCAAATGAAAATATTTCAGATTGACAGGAGATTTTACTCCTCTCCTAAACTAGGCTTTTTATACAGTTATCATTTTTTATGGAATTGTTTTCAAATGTAAAATGCTTTGAATCCATATGGAGAAAATGTCCCATGGAAGGGTTATTACTGTTTTTACTATGTGTAAAATAACAATCTTACATTTGTGGTGTACGTTTTTCAGACTCTGTGGAAGCAGGAGAGAAACTTGTCCAGTCTGCCCTGGATGCATTTGGGAGAATAGGTATTTATAGATATTTATTTCAGTTTTTATGAAAAACATTCTTTTGTAAATATATAAATAGACTTGGGCTTCAAGGCCACTTAATCTGTGTTATATTTTGAAAGTCAGTTAATGTAGCAAACAGATATATATATATTCTCCTTGATCCAGCCAACCACAATGTCCATGGCATCAGTGGGTTGTAATGTTTCAAAACACTACAAGACCATCCCTTCATTTACAAGCGCTTGTATTCCATAATCTCAGGTATGACTCCCTGGGACTGTGCTTTGTATATTGTGTGAGGTCACTGCTGCATAGGCAGGGATGGTCTCGGTTGTGAAAATCAGACTAGTTTATAGGGTAATATTACAGCTTGTTAAGTAGGATTATGGGCCCGTATTCAGAGTACCGGACATATAGGTCCGGTGTTTAGCCATTTTTACAACTCTACACGTGCGCAGTTGTAAAAATCGCTAAACACTGGATGTATATGTTATACGTCCGGTACTCTGAATACGGGCCATAATGAGTCTATTTGCTTCACTTCTGTTGTTTTAATATATAATAATTTTATCTTGCAGATATTGTGATCAATAATGCTGGGTGAGTAACCTGCTTTGTCACTTGCAGCTCTTAAATATCCCTTTAGGAATGAGCATTGTTCTCTGTTAACTTTTACTTTTACAGGATTCTCATAAGGTTGGCTTTGGAATGTAGTTTCTTTTCTTATTAGCATCACACACGGAGGACCTCATGTTGCTGTTAGCTTTTCCTCTTTGTAGCAGTGTTTAGGCTAATGATCCTGGAACTTGTACGTATACAAAACTCTCTGCTCTCATAACAGCTTAGTAACTTGTAGTGAGCACAGATCATTATTTTTATTTCTTTTTGAAACCTCCTCCTATTTCAGTAAAGAAATATAACTTTTATGTACATGAAGCATAACTACCTATCTAGTAGTCTAACAGATCTGAATGTCTGAGACCTATTGCCTATATATGCAATGTTTTTCCTCTAATCTACAGTGGTGTGTGACATTTGTGTGTTATACATAACTATATTGTTATCTGATTAAAGCTGTATTGCTCCTTTCCTTTCTCCTCAAATATTGATTTTTGGGGGGGGAATAAAAACATGTTTATATTTATACCTTTCTGCTAAAACAATTGGTGAATATTCATATTCCAGGTCAATCACCTGTTCACTTACTTAAAAAGCAACCAAATGAATTAATTCAATTAAAATTGCAATCCTAAACCTCTAGATTTGTTACACTTTCTTTCTGTCAGCCATGTTATGTATTCAAGTTATTGCAATAGTTCCACTGTGTTTGTTTGTCAGGTTGTACATTTACATTCTGGTTGTGTTGTTTAAAGCCCCCCCCCCCAAGTAACGGTGTCTGCGGTTGCCGGTTAGAAAGGCCCTATTCCAATACTGATACAGATGAATTACGGCCAGTGTCAAAATAGTTTATATTCTTATTTTTACTATTGGAATGGGTGCCTATTTCACCAACGTACCCATTTCCAGTAGCGAAATGTTCTGTTCGCTATGTTCTGGTCCCTGTTCGCTACCCATTTCCAGTAGCGAACAGGGACGGGCTGCAGCAGTGTGCGGGGGAAGATTAGGCTGCGGGACATAAAAGGTTAGGCTGTGGGACATGGAGGGTTAAGGTTGGGGTTGGGCTGCAGGAGTTGGATGGTTAGGGATAAAGGGCATGATCCAAAGCTACGCTACTAATACGTTTCGTAGCGTATTTACGCTAGTATACCTTCTAAGCACTCCACTTGCGTATATATATATATATATATATATATATATATATATATATATTTTTTTTTTCCGTTTTACTTTTACCAAACCCTACCTTAACTTTACACAATGTAACCGCTCATGTACGTATAGCCCTTGCATACTTACACTGCTAAGCACGCCCATACTGTAAGATTTAAATGCCTCACCCCGCCTTTGCAGCGTAATTACGGGTGGTGTATGGATGGCACACCTCTTTGAACGTTGATACGCTGATGATATGTGAATGGCTCATACATATATATATATATATATTTTTTCCGTTTTACTTTTACCAAACCCTACCTTAACTTTACACAATGTAACCGCTCATGTACGTATAGCCCTTGCATACTTACACTGCTAAGCACGCCCATACTGTAAGATTTAAATGCCTCACCCCGCCTTTGCAGCGTAATTACGGGTGGTGTATGGATGGCACACCTCTTTGAACGTTGATACGCTGATGATATGTGAATGGCTCATACGTTCTGTGTTACGTGGCGTAATATTTGTTGCACTCATGTTCCGTAAGTACTAATGACCGATTTTACGCTAGTGGCAAGTGTAAAATCACTCATGTACGTTGTTTTGGATCTACCCCATAGAATGGTTGGGTTTGGGTGTGTTTTAGGTTAAAGGTAAGAGAAAAACGTACCTGTTGCCGTTACAGCATTCACATATTGACTCGTCGCTGGATCCACGTGGTCTTCTTTGCAGCAGTCGAAAAATGACTGCCATTACTGCTCCACTGCCGGATGTGTTGAAAATCAACACATCGTGCTGTCAAGCCACACCCTATAAACAGTGTAGATAATTTGGCAACTGGAAGGTACAGTGTTGGTGTAACAGACTGCTGTAAATTAGTTTTAAATTGTTGGTTAATTGTATGCTTCACAATTTGTAAATCTAGAGATAAAAAGCTGTCAAATACTAGAGTATTTTGGCAGCTTAGCCAAGTTTATAAATATTTACCCTGGCCCATAAGTGACTATGCATTAAGGTTTCATTGTTTCAGAAAGAAAACACAAACTTATTACAGGTGTTATATATTTGCTTTTGTATGGTGGTCACACATATATAGGGCTATAACTAACAAAGCTTCTAAAGAAAAAGTTCAATTATTTTCAACAATAACCATTAATATACTTGTTTTCATTTATCTATTACGTATAACTCTTAGCTAACCTCTGGTTGTTATTGGACACGCTAGGTCCATAAGGTCTCTAATCTCTGACCAGACTGATCCCAGGAGGTTGTTGTACTTACAGAGATGATCATTTAAAGGCTATGCTTTTCTATGGTAGTATACCACAATACTGACTGGCTTGTAGCCAGAAATTAGCTGACTTGACAAGTTTCCATCTCACAGAGAATGCAACAAAGAATTTGGAATATAAAACACATTCCATGTATTTCTTTCTGCTACTGGCATATGTGGGTTAAAAAAGTAAAATGTCTATGATCTTTTTTTTTTTTTTTTTTTTTTTTTTANNTGTTTTTTTTTTTTTTTTTTTTTTTTTTTTAAAAAAGCAATTATAAGCTTTAATGACAAGCTTAATTTAGGCAAATCTTGTTGAAAACCATATATGGTATTTTATTACCGTCAAGCTTATGTAGGATAAATTGGAGGTTTCTATTACTTCGGTCAGCTATATAGTCATTTTATAATAAGATATACTTACTTGTAACTGCAAATATAAATAACCCTTTGTAATATCTTGTATATATATATTTTTTTTACCACCATTTTTCTAGAAATGATTGAATCTTTCACATTGAAGTATGCAGTCTGTATTCACTACCACACAAATTTGCACTTGCAGAAATTTCTGATACTTAACTTCATAACCCTCAGGGTTGGCGTTCAAAATTGTGAGAGATTCTTACGTCAGATTAGCCAGTAGAAGCTCAGGAGCATAGTATCTGGTAACAAGTAATGGATGTCGTCCAAATAATAACCCACCATTAATGAGTTGCATAAGTACATTTGACAAGAACAGATGTTTCCAGGAACCACAAACCACTGCAACATGACTGTTGATGTAACCATGCTAACCAACCTGCCGTACGATGATCTTATGGTAAACAAATTAGTACCATGAAGCAGAAGCTGCAGAAACCTAGAAAAATGAGATGTCTAAATTCTGCTGATCGGAGTTATATATTTTGCAAGTATGTAACGCAATGATGCACTTGTGCCAAACCTCACAACTGTGCGGTGATGATAGTCTACCTAGAAAACCTAGTACATTGGGAGAACTGACAAAGGCAAAAGTTGAGCTGAAGCACTGGAAAAGCATAGTAACAATCCATTACCTTCCCCAGTGAATATATAATAAGCAAGCACACATTATGCAATAAACTGACCAATCAGCCAACGTAATGGTCCAAAAATGATATGGTCCAATAATCCCTATTAAGATGGCCATAGAGTGACCATAAATCGTGCTAATGTATTGCCAGGATTTTTTCCCTTATTGTCATAAAACGCCCAAAGAATGCTTGTGTCCGATAAACTGATCTATTTTTTTTTTTTTTTAATAATGATCAGACCAAAGCTGCTGATATGCGCATGGTATTATCTAATTATCGGACATGTACCTCAGCCTCCTAGCTGGAACTTTCCCATCTGATTCCATTATTATTGCCAAGTACAACAGTAATGAGCAATGAGTTTTAGTTGTTTATAATTATATCCGTGGATATTAGAAAAAAAAAATATATATATAGGTATATAGGTGCTGAGGAAATGTAATTTGCTACATTCCTGGCCATGTAAAAGGTTTATTTGGATTCTATCTATATAACACATTTTACTATGCTGATTAGTGACAATTTTATAACCCATAAAACATTTGTTTTAGTTTTATTTGAAGTCTAGCTGCCTGATTCTAATATGACAACAATGACCTTTTATAAGAATCAGGAAAAGTACACTGTATCACTAGACATTTCTTAAGAGTGCATCTTTATGTACAAAGGTAAATATCCTGCTGGTGTAAAAAAAAATGTGTCTGAAGTTTTATTCACCTCTATGCTGCAGTACAATATTTAACGGTAATTCTGTTACACTCTCTTCTGTTCTTGCTATGATGTTTTTAATTGTTACCATGGCAAAGTTAAATTACTTTGTGGAGCTGTCCATTTTAATTTACCTTCCCAGAAGTTGTATAATTCAACTGGTATTCTGTATGTAGGCCTTCAGCTGCACTTTCAGTATAGAAAATTAAACATAGGTAATAAACAGAAGTGAGCAACCATTTTTTTTTTCTATAGCAATCTATACATGGATCCTTTTTGGCCAAACTCTGGTCACTGGTTGCCTACTCATAATCAGGGCTGACATTTTGTAAATGGTGCCTGTAATAAAAAAAATAAATAAATGCATTTGATCAAGCCATTAAATATAGTAACCAGTGCCATTGTTTTAGGACCTATAATTTTATTTGAAAATGAATAAAACAAGCAAGCAAGCTTTTGTTCTAGAAAAAAGCATTACCTGACCTCAACTATCAGTGTCAATTTTGTTCACAATCAATAACCACATCCGTCTTTGTAAATAAGATATGAAGAGGTTAAAGGTTAAGTGACTTCTCATGTTTTTGTTTTACTGCCCATAGTTTTCCCATTCAGTATTCATTCATATGATGTGATTTGCTTTTATTTTTTTTTTATAGAATTTTAAGAGACCGCTCTTTTGCAAGAATAAGTGATGCAGACTGGGGTAAGTCTGTGGTTTTTCTGTTTTTGTTCAATTGCAATATATGACTTTTTAGCAGTAAACACTTCTTAAATGTTAATGACATTATAGTGTAGTAGTTTCACTTCCAAAAGTAGTTTTCCATACTGTGTGTGTGTGTGTGTGTGTTTATATATGTGTGTATATGCATGTATGTATGTATGTATGTATGTATGTATGTATGTGTATATATAGATAGATATGGAGAGAGAGAGAGAGATATGGATATAGAGATAGATAGATAGATAGATAGATATATATATATATATATATATATATATATATCCAAAATGGGGGCAGCTACGAATCAGTTTATAAAGTAATATATATGACCGGTGCACAAGGCAAGGGGAATTTGTACAAAACACAAGACATGGCCTGGCACTCTAGCCATTACTCAGTTACTAATCATGAACTTCTATCTTTAAAATAAAAATCAGAGAATTAGTTACAAATATCTGCAGATACGTGATAAGCTGTTCGCCACTTACAAGGCTTCTCT